>JAZGLO010004123.1:0-27689 GCA_036873155.1 Biomphalaria sudanica
ATGAGGGCCTAAATAGGCTTAATTATCCTAATAGATTTAGATCTAGATTATATAGACTCTAGATCTAGTCACTAGACTCACTAGTCTCATGTCTAGACTCTATAGACTAGTCTAGATTCTAGGCTCAGCCAGTCAGTGAGGCCGACTTGAGACTCAGTGAGCCAATCATGATTTTTCAAGTGTCAACAGTGTACACTACTGTACAGTAACAGTTTTTAGTCTTCAGACAGAATCACAGATCACTAAAGTTAAAGTGTTGATCTAGATTTTTTTCTAGATCTAGATCTCTAAATCTATAATTGATCTTCAATAGTGCAAGTTTACACTTATATACTTACAAATAGATCTAAATTTAGGCCTAGATGAGAACAGAAAAGAAATAGACTCTAGACCTAAATCCAACCCCGAATCCAATAAATCGGTTTTCGATACTCGGCTACCAGCTTTGCCATGCTCAGGCAGAGGCCCAAGACTCGGCTGTTTCCGTAAGAGTGCGTTTTTTAACGAAGAAGCTGAAGGTCACGTGCTCACTTTCTGTGTACTATCTTCTGTGCATGTGTGTACACCTTAGGGGCTATGTTCTGCTAACCTCTGATTGTCATTTTCAATCTAGTTCTAGCTCTGTTTATGGAAATGAATGGGACAGTACTAGATCTAGATTGTCTATTTTATATCGATTTAGAATTGTTCTTCTAACTCAGGCAGTAGGCCTACAATTTTATCATTAAATTTGTTTACAAAAGCCTATATTTCCATTGTCAGACTCAGTCGGGGTCGGATCTTTTACACCCCTTTTTTTTTCTCCCATTTCCCATTTTCGGATCAAGTTAAAACTTTGCACAATTTATTCGCTGTTGACAATACATTAATCAATTTAAAAAAAAAATCAATTAGTCGTAATAATTTAACTTTGTTTTACATGTTATCATGGGCGTAGCCGGGGGGGGGGGGTTCGAACCCCCTACCCCCCCCCCCCCCCCCGAAATGAAATCCTCATCTCGTAAGGCTCGGAATCTAGTGACTGATTTTTTTTTATTCTGTTTATTTTAAATGAGATTTTAATGCTAAACCATCACTTGCCCCAGCGCAGCCAAGGGCTATTGAGTTTAAAACTCTCTACCGGGGGTTTTTGAGTTTAAACCCCTCTTAGCGGGATTTGAAGCTAAAAAATACCTCTTCAATATACAAAAAAAAAAGCAAATTACACACTAAAAAATCTCTGAGCGCAGCCAAAGGGGTTTTGAGTTTAAACCCCCTTCAGCTAAAAAAAAAACAACCTCTTCTATATATAAAAAAAGCAAATTACACATTCAAAATTCTTTGAGCGTAGCCAAGCCAAGGGAAGTTTTGAGATTAAACCCCCCTCCTCAAGAGGGCTTTTTAAAAGTTTAAAACCCCTCCTGATGATTTTGAGTATAAATACCCCCATACAGAGAGTTTTGAGGTTGAAAACCTCTCTGTTCAACTTTATTCTAAAGCAAGCTACAGTCACCAAAATCTATGAACGTAGCTAAGGGGCTTTTTAATAAAAAAAAAATAAAACACAGATTATATAGTTTAACCCCCCCTCCCCCCAAATGATTTTGACGATAAAACTTCCCTTTTCGATATAAAATTCAAGGCAAATTACAGCCAGATAATTCCAAGAGCATAGCCAAGAGAGGTTGCACATTTCTACCACTGACTGGGCTCCGTTAATAAAATGCAGTGAATCATAGGCGTAGCCAGGATTTTTTTCTGGGGGGGGGGGGTTTGGGGGGATTTTTTCTCCCCGCCCCCCCCCCCCGGCAAAAAAATATACTTGTGTGTGTACATAATCTTTATGACATTTTGACCCTTAATTCTTTCGGAAGACGTTTATTGTGCCCTAGAATTTCTTCCTGGAGTTACTGGAAAAATTGTAGAATCCCCGTCATTGTTAGCAGGGGGGCCTGGGGGAGCGCCAGGAGCTCCCCCAGCGCGGGACTGAGCCCCGCCGCCAAGCACTATTTCTGGTATTGAAAGCCAACAAAATGCATATTCTGAGGTATCTACATTGCATTTTCCTGCTTTAAATTTTTTTATTTCAATGCCTTTCAATACCGGAAATAGTGCTTTGCGGCGCTGGAGGAGCTTACAGCGCTCCCCCAGACCCCCTTGCTGCCAAGGGCGGGGAGTCTACAATTTTTTCCACTAACTCCAGGAAGAACGTATTCTAGGGTACAATAAACGTCTTCCGAAGAATGAAGGGTCAGAATGTAATAAAGATTTATTATGTACACACACACGCACATATATTTTTTTTCTTGAGGGAGGGGAGAAAAAATCCTCCAACTCCCCTCTCCCGAAAAAGAAAATTCTGGCTACGCCCATGCATGTTATATATATATATATATAAGTACTAAGCTAAGGGAAAATAAACTTTGCATTACTGAGAGATATGGCAGCGATTAAACGGTGTTTTCCCTAAACTTACTATAAACTATTTTTTAAAGTCTTTATTAAAAAAATACCTTGCTTGTTAAAAAAAATAAATAAAAGCTACTAATTTTATTCATGTTAAACCAGGCACAAAGACTAAAAACTCAAAACATCTGTTTGGGATCCCTCAACAAAAACATACAGAAACTAGAACAAACACAGAGCAGTGTGATTCATAACAAATTGAATATTCAAATCTGATACAAGTAACACCATTAATAAAATCGCGAGACTGAGAAACACTTCAGGTTAGAGGAATAAAAAGTAAAGTAGCTGTTATTCATAAAACCCTGAACCATAATTTAGAAATAGAAAAACAAAACATAAGGCTTAGACAGAGAAGGAGTTTCAGGCGTATAATGTTTTGGAATATAGGGTCCAAGACTGTTGCATATAAGAATTACAGGAGAACCACAGCACTGTAGACATTCAGCTTTGTGGATATACTGAGTCCTCTCCGTTGCCACACTTGTCCTTGAAGTCTGCCAAAAGCAGCATTGGCACGAGCTGCTGGCTGCTGAGTACATACTTCAAATAATATAACCAATAATGCAAGTAAAAAACAGGCTCGCAACAATTTGTTTTTAAACTAAAATTAAATATTTACATCAGGGGAGGCTACCAGTAGTAATCAGAATGTATTCTTGTATTCTCGCTGCTTCCCCTCGACTATCTTCGACTACGGCACTGATTATTGTAGATTGTAGATGATATGTATTTCATATAGACTTTGTAGTTTCAGTAGAGCCGGATATATGGGAGGCCTGGCAGCGCTACTCTCCATGGGCCCCCACAAGAGTTTAAAAAATCTTTATTTCGACGGGTTAGCAACTTATATATTTTTCCCCTATGCACAATAATGTCCGCATTTTCACATACAATACATTAAATCTTACAGTTTGCAACTCTGTCGTGGTTCAAAAGTGTCCTATAATAGTAGCTTCGGATTTCCTACTTTGCGTAATATCTAAACATTTACAATTTTGTTAAACAGCTTTCTAAAAAAACAAAACAAAAAATTAAATGCCAATTCTCTTAGTATGTTGGAGACAAACATTGATTATTAATTTGTAAAAGTGTAATTTTAGTTTCAAACACGTAACCCCCCCCCCCACACACACACCTCCTCCTTCTTTATTAATCGCTTTTTTTTTTCAGTTCTCTCAAAAGGGATCAGGGCCGGGCTTAGGCAAAGGCAAACTAGTCAGCCGCATAGGGCTTCCGATTGGTGGGGGCCTGAGACAGGACTCTACAATATTTTGTTTAAAGAAGAAATGCTGAAACCTCTCACCAATGTTTATTGTTGAAGTACACTAGGATGGTCTTATTCCACACGTGAACAAATTCGTACAAGTGCTCCTTCTTCCCTAGTGTCATTAGAGAATGATTAACATGCAGGACTAGATTGACACACGAAATGCGTAGGATGTACTTATGAAGTAACGTCTGTAATACACAATGTTATGAAAGAGTTCATTAAAATTCTTTGTCAGTAGACGCAAACATCTCGAGACCAAAGAAACTGACTGTCCATCGCTACCGGAGTATAAAGCAAGTAAACTGCTTATGGTACATTGTAGCCTACATATAATTTAGAGTCACCAAGCTTGTTCAAGAACTCTCGATGTTTTGCAGACAAATGGCAAAAGAAAATAATCAATCCATTTTTTTTAAAATAAATTTTAAAACATAGGTCTATTCTATCTTAGCTGACCAACAAACTCAAACCTTAAAACATTATAGGCTGACAATATCCTCGCTGACCAATACACTCAGTCTTTAAAACATAAGCCAACGATGTCTTAGCTGACCAACACACCAAAAACAAAGGGCGTTTGGGCCACGAGGTGTTCATCAGCTGCAAACAAACTAAAAAGAGAAACTATTAAAAGGCCTTTGGTGAGGACTCAGGGGCGGACTGGATGTCAAAATCGGACCGGGCATTTCTATACAACCCAGCCCATAAATTCTACATCATATGATGGGCATTCATTTCTATCTGTCCTCAAAATCAAAATCAATATTTCTAACTTGATAATGTATAGATATTGCATGCATACAGGGAACTCTATATCTTTATAAGAAATATAGGCCTTGTGTTGCGTTTTAATCGTCAAGTATGTATTGGCCCTAAAAGGATGAAGCCTACTAGTAGCACTGTCTATGGTTGAAGGCTATTACGTTATTTCGGAAAATGTGTTCAATTAAAATAGTATTTCACTGTAGAGTCTGTAAAACATTTGTGTTTAAACACAACGCTCAGAGGGCCTTTTACAGAGAATATTATAAAAACTTTAACAATTTGATATGTGCCATAATCGTTGCGGCCTTTTCGGTGGCCCTACAGACCCATTTGGGTACCGGCCCACCGGCATTTGCCCAAGTTCCCATATAGCCAGTCCGCCCCTGGTTAGAGTTAGGATAGGGCTATCAAAGCAGAAAACAAAGGAAACTTTCCTAGTGTAAAAGCGTTGGGAATCGGGATGAGGTGGTCGAACTAAGATGAATGCGTGTGATTCTTATCTTATAAAATACAGAAGTTACTTTCAAAAAAGAAGATGATTACCTCCTAAGTTCCTAGGTCAATCTAGTCATGCATGTTAACCAATGACAGTGAGTAGATCATATTCCTTGGTGTCTCCTGAAGTTAGTCACGTTACCAAGACAGCGGGACTGCCTAGCGTGTGCATGTAATTTACATATGAGTTTGCTTGTGATTAAAAAAAATTCTAGATGATAATAAAACTTCTGTATTTCTATTGCTTTTTATGGCGTTATTCTTTATATCAACTTCCTTAGTAACTAGAGCAGCACTGTTTTTTTTTCTAAATGCTTGCTTTTAACATAGTGGTGTGATCTTGAACACCGGAAGCAGCTAAAATTGTAAAAATAAATAAAATTAATCAAAAGATACAAAAAAAAAAGACTTTGAATCGCATGGCCACATTCTTGCTAATCTTAGACGCTAACTGCAGAACTAGAGAGGAGGATCCTAGCAATGGAATTGAGATACTATAGAAAGTCTACATCAGAAATGAGGAGCCCCACGATGACTTGACGACCATTGTCAAAAACGCAAACTAAAACTCTATGGTATATCACACGTTCCTCAGGGCTCGCAAAGACCTTCCTTCAGGGAAAAGTACCAGGAAAGGAAGAAACAGACAGAGAAAACGATGGGAAGACATTAAAAAATGGGCGGGCCTGTCATTGAAAGAGATTCAATTCAAGGCGAAAGATAGATCATGTGTGATGCCTCAAAGCAGTGCTTGATTTACCTTACTAAGGGGAAGTTGAAGGGGGTGAAAATATATTTTTAAACAAAATGTGACCGAGAGCACAATGTGTGCTTCCTTGGAGGTTTTGATCACTGTTGAACTTGAAAAGCAAATACATTCAATGTACTTAGAGACCATTTAGATGTCGAGTAGTCTTTTATCTTCCTGATGTATGTGGTGATGGACAGTCCGAATGTTCCATCTGGACATTTCATCAAAGTGTTTTTTTTTTTTTCCATCAGCCAGTTAAAAAAAAATATTCTGAGACAAAAACTTGTTTTCCATTAATGAGACTGAAGAGTTCCCCAAACCAAATCAAACACAAACAACAACTTAGTTCTTTAGTTGGTCGAACTTAACCATCTGGTCAGTCTCATTAACCAAATCTTAATTAAGAAGAGTTACTTTGTGAGACTCTAATATTTTTTAAATCAATCTCGTCAATCTATTAGCGCTAATTTCCAAGGCAGACGACGTATAATTAGTTTGAATCAGGACATCAAATAAAATGTTTCATTATCAGGTGAAATCTTAGCCAACAAGACGTTGATTCCTATATGTCACTATAACCATGGAGCGATCAATATAAATCAATTTTAATTTTCAACAGTTCACAAAAATATAGGGCTGTTGAGGTACCGGTACCCGGATGTGGTCAGGCACGGAGACGGAGGGGCGCCTCCATGAAATATCTAGCCCACATTGCACCACATAAAATCATTACCATAAAAAACGGTTAACAGATCTTGTGTGGCACCCCAACAGTTCAACAGACTAAGCTGCGTGGCGCCTCAACCGTTCAACAGACTAAGAGATAGGTAAAAGGATGAGAGATGCTTATATTTGAATATCTATTTTTTTTTTTACAAAAGTACTGTCTGTATCTTATCTTACTGTATCTTACTATAAAACAAGTTTACAAAGACAGTTTGTGTGGAAATACAAACTCAAAATCGGCCCCCGAAGTGGTCCACCCTGGCAGGTAAAAAGGCAGGTTTCAATATTTTCAGAAATAATGTCAGAATGAAATTCTATCAAAGCCAAATGACAGAGAAGAATGGAGAAAGAAGGTTGACAGATCTTGTGTGGTGCCCCAACGATCCAGCAGAACAAGGGATAGGTGAAAGTGTATGTGATGTTAGATGTGAACCTGGCCTAGCTGATGTCATATAATGATTATCTAATTTTTCTAATTGTTTTGCAAACGACTATCCTCTTACTAAAAGATTCAAGAAAAAAACAACATTTCAGTAAAAAAAAAAATAGTTGTAAAAGTGGTGTATTTTTATGAAAAAACTGCTTGCATACTTTATTTCAGAAAAGAAAAAAGTAGCCCTTGCATCAGAACTTTGAATGGTCTAAAATATGATTTCAGATTTTCACTATCTTTTCTAGTTTACGAGATCTAAAAGGGACGGACGGACTGACAGACCACAATCTTTGTAAAGTTCCAAATTTTAAACAATCCAGATTTCTATATCGACCGTTAAAATATAATCTCAACGAGACTAAATTTTTAAATGAAGTTTTTTTGTATATATCAATACAAAGTTTATACCGGTACCATAGACTTAAGTATATTCTATCTAGACTTGAAATCGGAAACAAATTCTTATCCGCGATTGATCGATTCACAGACATATATATATAGATTTTTTTTATGTACGTAACTCTTTTTCAAGCTGTAATGGAAGTCGCCCCAATCAATCTTTTCTGTCTTAGAAAATTAATAATCTTTAGTTTTCAAAGTTTAGAAATAAGGCAAAATCATTTCTTGGATTTTCTTTAGAATGGGCTATTAATTACCAAACTATATATTCACGGAAATATATGAAATAAAGCCGTTTCCTGTTAGTTTTCATTGAGATAATGTTTTAAAAATCCTAGATTGAAATAATTCATGTCTGTTGATCTTAAGTACATTTAAATAGATTGATTGCCTAGATCTTTCTAGCTTATGTATCTAAAACTTGCAAAATAATAATTATGAGACGAGTGCACTCGTAATCATCTTCTTTTTTGAAGTAACGTCTGTATTATATAAGATAAGAAGATAAGATAATTTTTATGTTTAATTACTAGATCTAATTCTAAAAATTCAATTATATGTTATATAGGTTAGGGCTGAAAAAAAAGCAACTCTACTTCTTATAACTACTTTACAAAACAACGCCTTGTGACACTTTAAAAAAAAAAATTCAGGACATTTTTTGTAATGTTAAAAGATCTTCATGTCCAGTCTAGATATAATATATATGTCTAAGATTTATACGTTTTTGAGACTATTTTAAAGTTAAATCGTTTGCTCGAAATCTGATGATGTCAGAACAATTAATTAGCTGTCTTTTGACACACCTTAACTTTATCTAAGCTGCAGTCATATGACACACCTTAACTTTAAGCGCAGGCATGAACATTTGACACACCTTAACTTTACCTAATCTGAAGACATGAACGTTTTGACACACTTAACTTAATCTAAGCTGCAGGCATATGATACACCTTACCTTAACATTAAGCTGTAGACATATGATACACCTTAACTTTATCTAAGTTGCAGACATTTGACACACCTCAACTTTATCTAAGTTGCAGACATTTGACACACCTCAACTTTATCTAAGTTGCAGACATTTGACACACCTTAACTTTATCTTAGTTGCAGACATTTGACACACCTTAAATTTATCTAAGTTGCAGACAATTGACACACCTCAACTTTATCTAAGTTGCAGACATTTGACACACCTCAACTTTATCTAAGTTGCAGACATTTGACACACCTTAACTTTATCTTAGTTGCAGACATTTGACACACCTTAACTTTTTCTAAGTTGCAGACATTTGACACACCTCAACTTTATCTAAGTTGCAGACATTTGACACACCTCAACTTTATCTAAGTTGCAGACATTTGACACACCTTAACTTTATCTTAGTTGCAGACATTTGACACACCTTAACTTTTTCTAAGTTGCAGACATTTGACACACCTCAACTTTATCTAAGTTGCAGACATTTGACACACCTCAACTTTATCTAAGTTGCAGACATTTGACACACCTTAACTTTATCTTAGTTGCAGACATTTGACACACCTTAAATTTATCTAAGTTGCAGACAATTGACACACCTCAACTTTATCTAAGTTGCAGACATTTGACACACCTCAACTTTATCTAAGTTGCAGACATTTGACACACCTTAACTTTATCTTAGTTGCAGACATTTGACACACCTTAACTTTTTCTAAGTTGCAGACATTTGACACACCTCAACTTTATCTAAGTTGCAGACATTTGACACACCTCAACTTTATCTAAGTTGCAGACATTTGACACACCTCAACTTTATCTAAGTTGCAGACATTTGACACACCTCAACTTTATCTAAGTTGCAGACATTTGACACACCTTAACTTTATCTTAGTTGCAGACATTTGACACACCTTAACTTTTTCTAAGTTGCAGACATTTGACACACCTCAACTTTATCTAAGTTGCAGACATTTGACACACCTTAACTTTATCTAAGTTGCAGACATTTGACACACCTTAACTTTATCTAAGCTGCAGGCATCTAATATATAAATAAGAAAAACAAAACATTTTTATCTTCACTTGTTTTAGAAATAAGAAATAGTTTTTTTACGAAACTTGATGCACGAAGTAGCACTGTAGCTATAGCGATAGAATTAAACTGAACACTAATAAGATCTTATCGTTTGACAAGCCTAACCTGAAGAAGAAGAAATCCAGAAGTTCATCTCAAACATACTGAATGTGAATCGTATTGTGGATATTGAGATGGGAAGACTAAAGAACGTCTGTTTTAATAGAGTATTCTATTTTTAGACCCAAGAAAAATAACTCTGTGTTAGTTCATTATAACTATCAGAAAATCTAGAGTTAAAAGACTAAGAATATTTCATGAAATGAAATTTGGACCATTAAAAAATTTAATGAGGCAGATTAACATTGAATTCATTTTTTTAACATCTTCAGTGTGTGACATTTTTAGAGTGTGCTTCTTTGATGAAGTTCTGCGAATAAGGTCATCTTCAATGTAATTGAATATTTATGAGGCTTATAAAAATTAAAATATAACAATTCCATGTTAAAAAGATATGTAGCTTTTCTATACGCTGATGCTCGGTCGTTGGTTTGTATCTCCAAACAGCAAGTACAACTAGACCTAGATGTAGGCGCATTAAATTCTTAGCAAAATAAACTTGAACAAACATCTTTGGAAATAAACCTGAATGTAACATTTATTTCTACATAAGTATAAATTAAAAGCTGTAGTTTATTGAGACTAGAAACAAGTGAAAGACGAATTAAAAAGAAAATATAGCTCACAACACATACGAGTCTTCATCGTCTCTCGGTAAAACTTCCTCCTTCTATCACATAACTTTCTCGTGCTTTCATCAGAAACTCTACAATCAAAAACATCCGCTCCCCTTTCTTCCTCCTTCTATCACATGACTTTCTCGTGCTTTCATCAGAAACTCTACAATCAAAAACATCCGCTCCCCTTTCTTCCTCCTTCTATCACATGACTTTCTCGTGCTTTCATCAGAAACTCTACAACCAAAAACATCCGCTCCCCTTTCTTCCTCCTTCTATCACATGACTTTCTCGTGCTTTCATCAGAAACTCTACAACCAAAAACATCCGCTCCCCTTTCTTCCTCCTTCTATCACATGACTTTCTCGTGCTTTCATCAGAAACTCTACAATCAAAAACATCCGCTCCCCTTTCTTCCTCCTTCTATCACATGACTTTCTCGTGCTTTCATCAGAAACTCTACAATCAAAAACATCCGCTCCCCTTTCTTCCTCCTTCTATCACATGACTTTCTCGTGCTTTCATCAGAAACTCTACAATCAAAAACATCCGCTCCCCTTTCTTCCTCCTTCTATCACATGACTTTCTCGTGCTTTCATCAGAAACTCTACAATCAAAAACATCCGCTCCCCTTTCTTCCTCCTTCTATCACATGCCTTTCTCGTGCTTTCATCAAAAACTCTACAACCAAAAACATCCGCTCCCCTTTCTTCCTCCTTCTATCACATGACTTTCTCGTGCTTTCATCAAAAACTTTACAACCAAAAACATCCGCTCCCCTTTCTTCCTCCTTCTATCACATGACTTTCTCGTGCTTTCTTCAGAAACTCTACAATCAAAAACATCCGCTCCCCTTTCTTCCTCCTTCTATCACATGACTTTCTCGTGCTTTCATCAGAAACTCTACAATCAAAAACATCCGCTTCCCTTTCTTCCTCCTTCTATCACATGACTTTCTCGTGCTTTCATCAGAAACTCTACAATCAAAAACATCCGCTCCCCTTTCTTCCTCCTTCTATCACATGACTTTCTCGTGCTTTCATCAGAAACTCTACAATCAAAAACATCCGCTCCCCTTTCTTCCTCCTTCTATCACATGACTTTCTCGTGCTTTCATCAGAAACTCTACAATCAAAAACATCCGCTCCCCTTTCTTCCTCCTTCTATCACATGACTTTCTCGTGCTTTCATCAAAAACTCTACAACCAAAAACATCCGCTCCCCTTTCTTCCTCCTTCTATCACATGACTTTCTCGTGCTTTCATCAAAAACTTTACAACCAAAAACATCCGCTCCCCTTTCTTCCTCCTTCTATCACATGACTTTCTCGTGCTTTCATCAGAAACTCTACAATCAAAAACATCCGCTCCCCTTTCTTCCTCCTTCTATCACATGACTTTCTCGTGCTTTCATCAGAAACTCTACAATCAAAAACATCCGCTTCCCTTTCTTTCTCCTTCTATCACATGACTTTCTCGTGCTTTCATCAGAAACTCTACAATCAAAAACATCCGCTCCCCTTTCTTCCTCCTTCTATCACATGACTTTCTCGTGCTTTCATCAGAAACTCTACAACCAAAAACATCCGCTCCCCTTTCTTCCTCCTTCTATCACATGCCTTTCTCGTGCTTTCATCAAAAACTCTACAACCAAAAACATCCGCTCCCCTTTCTTCCTCCTTCTATCACATGACTTTCTCGTGCTTTCATCAAAAACTTTACAACCAAAAACATCCGCTCCCCTTTCTTCCTCCTTCTATCACATGACTTTCTCGTGCTTTCATCAGAAACTCTACAATCAAAAACATCCGCTCCCCTTTCTTCCTCCTTCTATCACATGACTTTCTCGTGCTTTCATCAGAAACTCTACAACCAAAAACATCCGCTCCCCTTTCCTCGTCGTTACCTTCGAAACACACACGTGCACTCTATGACACTGTATAAAACAAAATTAATTCACTACCACTCATTGATGAGTTAATTGGTTAATTTCTTGATTGATTTATGTGTGGTTATCTATATAAAAAAAATAATTGTGCACAATATCAACATCTTCCGAGAAAGAGAAGCTGGAGAAGAAATGTGTACAAGAATCCACTTAGTCAGACAGACGGGGCCTTGTAAAAAAAACTGTATTTAATTTTGCATTGTACAGTGCCTAAAAATCTTTTTACTGTACGTAAAATGAATACTACGTAAACCTAATTTACATTCGATAAACTACATTCATGCGCCAATGCGATGCAAGACTAAATATTTGTAGAAGATATTAAATGGTGTAGACAAAGTTAAACAAAATAGGTGTTTGGTGTTTTGTATATGTGAGAAATTTCCAAAGCTTTATTTTTTTAATGTTATGTATTTGCTTGACTAAAAACAACTTTTTTGTTGGATAGTTTAAATTGAATTTAGGAAGAAAAATTGAACTGCGACATTATTGTAAATGTAATATTTGCACTTTTATTAAAAGAAACATTTCATGTTATTTGTTTTGTCGAGTTTAATGTACACAGGAGGAGTTTTAAAAATTTAATTACACATCCATTTAAAATCATTGTTTCTTTTTTTAGTTGTCTTAACGTAGATCGAATATCACTGAATGTGCCAACCACAACATCAGAGCTTCAGGGGACAGGGGGAGTAAGGCGGCTCATTTTAATAAAAAAAAAATGGAGATTTGAAAAGCGCTTTCTCCATTTTTGAATATTTTTTTAAAAATCCGTCCAGCTTTTCTTTTCATGCTAGAACTATTGGAGATGTTCAGGATAAACTAAACAATGTGATGGACGTTAAAATTGAACTTGAAGATTGCCAACTAAATTAAGGTCAAAAACAGAAGAGTTTGAAAACTTAGATTCTGCAGTGCTATAATATGCACAGCGATGATCATATAACTTTTTAAAGATAGTTTGTCAACACTTTCTTATTTTCTTCACCGGATACACCAAAAATGTTGCTATTTTTAGATTTTCCGCCAAGTTTGAAAATCTCCAATAGCAGCACATTTTTCATAAATGGTATTTTTTTTTTTAAATTGCATTTTTTGAAAAGTTTTTTCTTGTCAGAATATTTTTTCGCACTCAACCTCCCACTGATGGATGGCCACCCAACCTCACATTGATGGATGGCCACCCAACCTCATACTGATGGATGGCCACCCAACCTCACATTGATGGATGGCCACCCAACCTCATACTGATGGATGGCCACCCAACCTCACACTGATGGATGGCCACCCAACCTCACACACTATTGACGTCCATGATGCTGCATCCACCAACCATTGTGTTTCTACGCATATGATTTTATCATTACTTTTGTGAAACTAGTCAAAATTCATAAAGGGAAATAATCGAGTCAATGGGAGGTTATTTTGAGACAACTTGCACACAAATGTTTTACATGTTTCGGATGCTCCTTTAGAGTTGAAGATAATCTACTTCCTAGTCCAAACCTCCCACAGACGACGGGGGATGGCAGCGGGCAAGGTATGAACTCCACAGGCAGCCATCAGCGAGTAACAGATCAGGTCAAAGATGCAACGAATTGAAACAATTCTTCTATGGTAAATCAAATATATCATAAGATTTTTTAGACAAGTGTCAACACCTCAAAGTTGGTTCCATAGTGTAGAAACCCTATTTCAATATTGTGAATGTTATTTCTATATTGTGAATGTTATTCACAACTCATGTTGCCCTAAGGTGAACACTTTTGACCTTAAGTGAACCAGGGTTAAGAGCAGTCAGTCAATATAGGGAGTTGGTAGCAAGCACTTGATAGAGTCACTTAATATAAGCAGTTGAGTTACTTAAAGAAGTTGGTTATAGATTAGTTACAAAGTTATTATTTATTCGCCATATTTCTATAGAGGATTAATACTGGTCTTTCCTGAATTGAATTGTGTAGGAAAAAAAAAGAGTTTTTTGAAAACAAATATTACATATTATTTTGGATGGAAAACCTAGATCTAATCTTAATCTTTGTATCACTTTTATCAATAACCAAAATCAACTAACAATGTAACACTGTCAACAGTTACGAGCTAATTAAATGCAGATAAAAATATTCCTTGTTAAACATGGCATCATTTCGAGTGGATGACCATGTACGGTACATTAATGTAGCCTTTTCCCCAAAATAAATAGACCTAGTGGCCGCCTCTCTGGTGCTGTCGTGGGAGTTATATACATAACTTCATCTGTAATATTTACAACATATGTAGTCGAAATAAATATTAGTTAGAATACCTACACGACCTTTCAATTTTCGACAACCGCTATAAACATGTAAACAATTTCGAAGATTACTTAGTCTTGAAAATATATGACAATCATGATTTATAAAAATGACGGGAGTTGGAGGATTGTGAAACGATAGGTCGCGAGTTCGAATCTTAGTGAATGCTGGGATTACAGATTTTCATATTTCTAACACTCAACTCTAAATCGTCCCTGACACTAGTTTGAAAACTCTAAAGTGTACAAGACATTAGTTTGAAAACTCTAAATCGTCCCTGACACTAGTTTGAAAACTCTAAAGTGTACAAGACATTAGTTTGAAAACTCTAAATTGTACCAGACATTAGTTTGAAAACTCTAAATCGTACTAGACATTAGTTTGAAAACTCTAAATCGTGCCAGGCATTAGTTGGAGAACTCTAAATCGTACCAGACATTAGTTGGAAAACTCTAAATCGTACCAGACATTAGAGGGAAAACTCTAAATCGTACCAGACATTAGTTGAAAAACTCTAAATTGTTCTAGACATTAGTTTGAAAACTCTAAATCGTACCAGACATTAGTTGGAGAACTCTAAATCGTACCAGACATTAGTTGGAAAACTCTAAATCGTACCAGACATTAATTTGAAAACTCTAAATCGTACCAGACATTAGTTTGAAAACTCTAAATCGTACCAGACATTAGTTTGAAAACTTTAAATAGTACCTGACATTAAACAAAGATATTAAAGGCAGTTTATTTAAGCATGACACGCTCGTCGATTGTTGAAACTAGAAACATGTGAGCTTTTTACATAATGAAGGACTTGAAGCTGACATCTGTAAGTTATGGAGCATAGCTCGCACATCTCTATTAGATTTGTTTCTTACTAATATGATAACTTAGGTCAGGAAATGTAACTTTAAGACTAAACAAAATAATTTTTCACAGTAATTCACGTTTACAAGAAACACTTGTACGGTGTATAGAGTTAACACAAGAGTTATTTAGACACACTTCTAATAGTGGAAAGGACAGATTCTAGTCTTTATATTTTTAAGGATGAGAAAGTCCAACATAGAAAGCTCACCAACGACTGCGGATTGTGTTGAGTCAGAGATGAAATTAGCAGACAAACATGTCCAGCTGGTGGTCAATCTTGTTTCAAGTGTCTAATCATATAACACAATTTCCAGATTCAATATACAGTTTGCAATCGAAGACGTTCAATTTCTTTTAAGTTATATACAGAAGATATACAATGTAAAATTGGTTTTTATTTTTAAAAAGTACAAGTTTAAACATTTTATTATTTTGATTAAAATAGATAAATAATATATAATTTGTTTGTTTAAATTTTTATAATATGTAATGCTTAAATAGAATTTATATATGTTAGGGTAATTTTTCTGGTAACTTTAAATAACAATTTTTTCGGACAAAAAATGCGGAATTTCACTAATAAAATGTCCATAGAGTTCTCTATATCATTGTACTACGGAAATAATCTACCGAAAGGTCATCGTCAAAGGCTAATAACTGTTGGAAAAAGATGTCATCTATATTTAATTTATATAAAAATTACTAGTTTTTCAATTTTATACTTCAACTGCATAAAACATTATATCTTCTTTTAATAAACTGTTTAAATCAAATCTAATGTTTTAATTTAAAAAAAAATCAGCATTTTGAAGAAATATTGAAGTAATATTTTGTAAAAAAAGTATAGAAAGAATTTGTAGATTGATCTTTTAAAAAGAATATTTAATTCATAGTATGTTTATATAACCTCAATTCGAAATAATTTCATCGTTCCTGTGGTATTTAAGTTGAATGTTGGCGTTTAGAGCCAAAGGTACATGGTTCAAGTCTCATGGGGCATATTTAAAATTTTTTTTTTGATGTGTAAAAAATGATTTCCAAAATAATAACAATTTTGTCTGATTAAATATATATTCTTAGCTTATAATGAAGAGGAAGTCAGACTTATTACTTCAAGATGTTCAACTAGCTTTCTTTGTAATATTTTACTTCTCTATCTTAAATGATGATTTTGACAGCTATTCTTGTCAAACCAGTACTTTAAAAAAAAAAGATAAACATATAAATTTCACTATACAACAAATATGACGGCATTCTTGATTTGAATAGTCAATAAAAAAAATGGGTCAACTACGCCTTGAGATTGGAGGATTAAAGGGAATATTTATCAAAAAGATACGAGGAAATGAGATTGCTGCTGCCTGCTGGTTGGTCATTTTTTAAAGTAGAGAAATGAAGCCATTTTCTGGCGCGTATACAAAAGATAAACTTTAAATATATCTTATTAATTAACCCTTAAAGTGCTGAGCTGTTTTACAGAGAGTGCATACACAATGGAATTACAATGCTGATGTTTAGAGGCTAAAGTACCACACGCCTTTTAAGTGTTAATGTAAGTACTAGATTCCTCTCAATTTCATATTGTTTCTTGAACTTTTCGTATATATGGCCCACGACACGAGTGTTGAAAACTAAATTGGCCCGCAGGTCATAGGCCGGGCATCACTGGTGTAGATCCTTTACACTTAAGTATATAGGTATGTGTATGTCAGGACTGAGTTCTGGTCAGCCTGGGTCTCCTGTTTACTATAGAGGAGAAGGGGGGCAATTCAGGTTGTTGACTTCAAAACCGTTTTTGTTTTGGATTGTTTTTACTTGGTGAGATGTTTTTTTTTTTGAATATAATGTAACTCATAATAGGCAGGGTGTGTTTTTGTTCCTAGTCCAGGTCAGTTGGTCAGTTGGTCAGTTGGACTTTTGGATATAGATAGAGTCGAAGTGTGGACTCTAATTAGTTTTCTGTGTTGTCACTATTCAGTCTATGGAATATTAAGCTGTTATATTTTTAATGGATACTGGATATTTCAATTGTGTGACCTGATTCTGTATTATAGTACGGACTATGTAACAAACATGTTATATGTCTGTTAATTGGCATTCTGAATCTTTGTTCTGTCGTTGTGGTATTGCCCAGGACTTGGGTACATTTAGTAATCAGCATTGGAGTATACATACGTATATTGGAGAGGAAAGGAGTCTTGACAGTGTACATCTTCTTTCGTATATTTAATTGTGAAAATTTGGGTCAAATTGCGACAATGACATTTATGTTTTATACATCCGCTAAATAGCCCATTGATTTCACTTTTCTCTTATTGAAGCCAGACAAGGAAAGAGCATACATTGATCCAATTTTGATTCTACTGAAGCACATATAGGTAATATTGTTCTCAACATATATCAGAAATACGCCCAATATATTATTTCTTTCCGCCAACACAAAATACCATAAATGAACAGCATTAGGGCTTGCGCAGTTGGCGGTCAGTTTATTTTTTGTTTCTGTTGTGAGCGGGATCACAGCAGACGCTGTCTCCTCCATCATTAGCAAGCAGGACAGCACGCGCATGATGTAGGTGACACTGCCACGCGCAGGAACTGATACCCACAATGCACGCGGCTGGTGTTGCTAATGGAGTTTATAGAAAAAAACAACAAGAGAGTGGGGAGCAGGAAAGGGACGGGAAAAAAAGGGGAGCGATGGTGGAACTGCTGTATAAAACGATATATCGCCAAATAGAAGAGTGCTCATTCAAGGGTAACAACTAAAAAAAAAAGGAGTACTTTTAATGACTTTTATTTGCATGTGTTTTTGTGCCAGTTAAATAAGTTTTTATTCAGTTTTGGCTACACCCGAAGGAAAAATTTACTCAATTAGGTAAGTAAACTTTAAAATAACAATTTAGATCAAAAAGAAAGGAACGCTAGTGTTTTGGTAACAAATTTTATGAAACCTGTTTATATATTTTAAGGAATTCTGTAAGTGAAAAGTTACAATATAAATGATAATATCACATAAGTCTCTCAGATTATATACTATATGTATTGTCGAAAGCGAAAGAATCCTATAAACGAATGTAGTCTTAAGGGACCTTCTCTCTCTTTCTCTCTCTCTTTCTTATAAATGAGGCCGCTTTGTACATGATCTGCACGACATGCCAGTTAAACTCTTGACTTCAACGACATAAACACCTTGTTTTATATGTCTCGGATGTTTCTTCCGAATTGAAGATGCTTACACCCTAGCACAAACCTCGCTCAGGACGAAGGGCAGGTTCGAACCCGGGACGTCCTAAAAGTGCCGATATCAATTATCCTAGTCTTCTTTCCGGTTCCAAAGTCAAACACTTTACCACTCAGCCACCTTCTTATGAACTTAAGGTTGCCATTATAACTTTGTAGTGTAATGAACTAGTTAACGACGCACCTTAGGAGACGGACTTTGAACGCGACTTTAGTAGTGACGTCATCGGAAGCTAGATATTATAGATATCTGAGAAACAAACCAGTTGGCGTAGTTCTTTCAAAAAAGACGACATCGAGGTTGGGACAGAAACATGACCGTTTACCATTCTACATCGATACATATTTAACTTGTAATTTGTTCAGCTCATTACAATCATTTGATATTTAACTTGTAATTTGTTCAGCTCATTACAATCATTTGATATTTAACTTGTAATTTGTTCAGCTCATTACAATCGTTTGATATTTAACGTGTAATTTGTTCAGTTCATTACAATCGTTTGATATTTAACGTGTAATTTGTTCAGCTCATTACAATCGTTTGATATTTAACGTGTAATTTGTTCAGCTCATTACAATCGTTTGATATTTAACTTGTAATTTGTTCAGCTCATTACAATCGTTTGATATTTAACGTGTAATTTGTTCAGTTCATTACAATCATTTGATTATTTAACTTGTAATTTGTTCTTTTTATCGGCGGACACAGCGTCTTGCAAAGTAATTTCCCAGAACATTACACTCATACATCTTCTGATTAAAGTTATCAACACATTAAGCAGCCAACAAACAAAACATTACAGTAGTAACACTTGCACCTATTTTCTTGAAGACTTCATTTTAATTGCGCCACACCTTTTCTTCCTATTTTTTTTTTTACCAAGCTTATATCAAGTAACACCGTCTGCATGTCTGTCTGGATAGAATCCTGAACTTCCCATTCTCGGATCAAGTTGAAACTTTCCACGATTAATCATTGTCAACACATGAATCAATAAAAAGATTATTTGTTGATCGTTGCTAAATAATTTTGTTGGTATAAGATAAGATAAGATAATTTTTATTCATCCAATCAAATCGAAATTCAGTTTGACTACAATTGACCACCTCAGCGTAACTACTGTAACAATAACAATATAACGATGGAACGGGACTCTCCCCCCAAAGTGTACAGTAGTTACGCTGAGATTGTCGATTGTAGTTAAACTGAATTTCCATTTGATTGGATCAATAAAAATTATATTATCTTATCATATCTTATCTTATATCAACAAAATTATTTAATTATTATTATTATAGCTTATAGCTCAAAGCGCTTTTGGTCTAATCTCATTTGTGGACCAGTGGGGGGAGGGGGTATCTAGGAGTTGGTTTTCCGTGCTGCCTTTAGGCGCTCAGTAAACACAACTCTGCCCGAATCGGGTGTCGAACCTCGAGCCCCCTTCTAGGTAGCCAAGCCAAGCCAAGTTCAAGCGCACTAGGCCTCTCGACCACGCTTCCCACGACCAACAAATTAATGTTTTTATTGATTCATGTGTTGCATATATAGCAAGACTAGGAGAGTAACATTCTTATTGTGTACAGTTTGGATTGAGTCCAAATATTTCATGTCATTTCACTTCATATAAGCGAGCATTTTTTTTTTCGTGTTGTTTTCTCAAATATTTAATTTGTTCCGCTGTTAGGACCAGAGTCACACAAAGATATAGAGTCATAGTCCTTTTAAATTGTTTTTCGCCATTTTGAGATTTAAAAAAAACAACAACAACAACTGGTCAGTCGAGTTTACTTGGGAGAAGACTCTAGTTTAATTAATAGCCAACTTTTAATAAAAGTCCTTGTATTATAGTTCTAATTCTATACAACAAACTGCGACTTTCAGGAGGTTTGACAATAGTGAACTAATTTGGAACAAAAACAAACTAGTAATGGATGTTTTGAAACCTATTAAATAGCAAACATTTTAAAAACATTCTTTTCTTCCTTCTCGAATTGTAAACTTTGTTTTTTAATGTTTCAATCGTCTGCTCTGTAAGTTCTCTAGTTTCATTTGTGATGTGGCCTTTGTAAGTGAAACCTGGGGATCTTTCTGTACTATATAGTTATATGTATCTAGTCTATCTACTTCTATAAAAAGCATAAAGGTTAGCTCTCAGAAAGCCGAAAGTAGTCGATCTGCTTCTATAAAAAGCATAAAGGTTGGCTCTCAGAAAGCCGAAAGTAGTCGATCTGCTTTTAAGCACGATACAGGCGATGATGAAATCTGATTTTCATTAGCTCTTTGTTTTTTATATAGATAGACAGACGGAGTGACAGACAGATAAATAAAACTTTTCCTTACTACAGGTGGCTGTGTGTGTATGGGGGGGGGGTGGAGGAACGCTAAGTAGAAGAAGAGGGCTGTACAGAAAGGACAAGACAAGAAGATGTTGTCTACGATTCGTTTGGTTTTACCCTCAGAAGCAACGATTGTTACGACCAGGACCAGACGCTCTAGTCTAGAGAATTGGAGGGGGGTTGGCGTAGAGAAAAGATTCGAACTTTCATTGACGAACGTCGGGCATCAGCTAGTGTTTACATCCCGCCTCTTACCTTTATCCCAAAAGACATTCTTGTCCTCTTGAAAAATATTCTTTTTGTTTCACGCCATGTTTAAAGGGTGTCAGTTATCTCGGTACTCTTCTTGATCGGAGTAGAATAAGACTAAATTAAGACCAAGAGTTATTAGTCTTTGTTTTGTCTCGCTTGCGATTCTGATAGATTCTGTAATTTTCTTTCTTTATAAAAATAATTGTTTTCCCAATTAGGGACGTTTTAAAGAGTTAATACATTTATGAAATGTCAGACGTTGAATGGGAGATAAAGCGTGATGTGAAGACAAAGGTGGACTGAGTTATTGCTCTTTCTGTGCGAAACAAATGAATCGTTTAACTAGGGTTTTTATAATTAATAATGTGGTGTTCTCATTATCTCCCTTTCTTTACACTTTCACCATTGATGGAAACAATGGGTGTAGAATGGCATGAATAGATGTATGTATTTACTTTAATAAGCGCAATTCAAAGATAGTAGTAGCTGTTCTAGAGATATAGTTCAAGTTATCTCTACCTTGGCGCCAGTGGGTAAATTAACATGGAAAATGCACATGAGGTCTTGTGAATTACCACAGCACCGAGTGCATTGCACTTGATGGAGATGTAAAAAAGGTTTGGTAACTCTATCCCAAATAAAAAAAAATCCTTAATTCACGAAAGTGTTTACTCAGTGGCGGCTCTTCGACATTGAGGGATTGTACAATGTAGGGACAGGAACAACTTCGTCGAGGTATTCGTCCGTCCGTCTCGTCCTAATCAGGGACAACAGAGTGTCACTCAAGGAGTTGGATCCATGTAACGATTGTGAATAAATTCCCTGAGTTGGGGGGGGAGGGGAGGGGAGATCTTCAGACAGAGAGATCTAAAAGAGACAACCTCTTATTGCTGGTCACTGAAAGTCCACGGGGAAAGGATCTTTACCTTGACGTTTCACTGGAAACTTTGACTACGTATGTAACTGTGTATGGCCTCAGGGGATCGTTACAATGACGTAGGGAACATGTACAGAGAGACAGAGAGATTAGGAAGATAAGAGATCGAAAGACGGAAAGAACAAGTGATGGACAGGGAGAAAGAGAGAAAGAGAGAGAGAGAGAGAGAGTAAGAGTACCGGTTGAGAGAAAGATTAAGGCTTGTAGACAGAAAAAAAAAAGTAACTTCGAACTCTTGGGTATTGCTACAGTTAGGTTTATTAAATTAGACACTTCTCTCTTACTGAGCAGAACACAGATAATATTTTGTATATAACACATGATGCTATGAAAAAGGAGAGAGGTGGGGTGTGGGGGGGGGGGACAAGAAGTGACCAATGCGCCAGCGCTTTGGCAATATTGTCCTTTTGTTTCTAACATTCCTCCTCTCCTCTTTTGGAACCACACCCAGGTCTCTCGCGTCTCCATTTTATTAATGCATATTTCATAAACCTTTTCTAAAACTACATTTTATTACTTGATTAGCTGCTTTGAAACGAAAATTGGACGATGGTGGAACAAAAATAGCCATAACGGATCAACGCGTGGAACCCTTGTTAAAAAGGATCACCCGATAAAACAATCAATAAAAAAATAATTAAACAGATACATATAAATAGCACAAGCATTTGTGTGTGTTGATTGTTGACCTTCCAATCCATTGTTATGGGACGCATGTATGTGTGTATTTGTTCTTTTGCATTAAGCATGTATTTATGTATGCAGGTATGTCATCATGTGTGCTATGAGTCATTGATTATTGGTGATCTCATATAATAAAGTAGGCACCCCTTTGGTTGGCGTAAAGAACAGATCAGGCCATAGACATAGACTTTTAGAATGATTTCATTTGATGTGTATGAAACTATGATCTTTAATTCTAAACATGAATTTTAACACTCAATCTAGATGTATTTTTACTTGATGTTTTCCTATACCAATGGCTGACGTCTCGTCGCTTCCTATCACTAGTGTTCGTTGTTAGGGATATATGCGGTCCTAGTTAGCTAAGTTAAAAACAAATGTAACTAATTCATAATAACGGCCACCTGCCATAACAGGAACACCTTCATGTATAATAAATCATTTGTTGTGGTTGTTTAGAAAAAAGATGTAGAGTAGATCTAGGTCTATATGAAGTAGTATTTACTAGCTTCTGGAGTTCGTTTTACAACCAGACAACATATAATAAATTCTATAAAATACTTGAGAAAACTGTATGAATCTCGATAAACAATCTGTAATTCAACATGAAGAGGCACAGTCCAAATGTCGACAGTTACTAAAGATGATGTCTCGCCATTACGAGAGAGTGAGTCGTTTTTTTTTTTATAATGTCTGTCACCGTTAAAACTAATCCCATCATTCCTATTCAGTTAATATCCCATAATTTCTCTATTTCCGTCTAACATAGTCTATTTATAGTCTTGTCAAATTCCCAATTAAAGTAAACCTATAACACATTGTATAATACAACACCTTAACCTGCGCTATCTGTGGACGGGAGTGTCTCTCCAAAATAGGGCTCCACAGTCACATGAGGAAGTGTGCTCTGAGGTGAACCATAGTCGTTCTACGACTGAAGGAGGCCAATGATGAATCTAATTGTTCTACTTAATTTCTCATCCGGAATGTTTTAGTTTAGAGCTTTGAATTATGTTTCTGTAACAAAATGAAGTTACAAACAGGCGTATTGAACAAAATCCATCACTTGTATTTGAACGTCGTGATCGAATATTATTTTTTGAATAACTATTTTTTTTTTGTCGTTGACCCTCAGAGCCTTTATCTAAATCATTATTATCATTATGTGGAATATTTTGTCTATTCAAGGAACAATTCGGTTGTATTGCAATGAAGTTAGGGCCTATAAATTCATAGTAGAATACTTTTCAAGTAAAAACATTATTCAAAACGGTCGAATATCCACAAAAAACAACACAACAACAACGTCTAACCAACGTTCTGTTGGCGTCTTATGCTGATAAAAAAAAAATCCCCGACTACAAGAGGTCTCGTTTAACACTACGCTAATATTTACTACGCTAATATTTACGCCTAATAAACATACCCTTACGGCTACTTTTGCCTCGACTGTCCGTCACAGTTCAGTATCGGCCCTTGCCTCCATGTTGCTTTATTTTACTTAATTCGGAACTGTCTTTTTTTTTTTTTTTAAATAGGATGAATAATGAGCTGTAGATGTCAGGAGAATGCGTTTCAGCAGAATGCAAGAAAACGCTTTGCGTTGGGGCTGCACCCCGAACTCCACTGGGGGAGGGCCAACAAAGTCACTGCTGTTTTGCCAAAGGTTAAAAAAAACAATGCCACTGCTGTAATTGCAAGAAATACATTTTTTTTCTCTGACATATATAAATTTAGACATACGTATTTTACATCCAGATCTGGAATATTCTTTTCTTTTCTCATCAACATTTTGATTGGTAGGAAAAAACAAAGACACGACCTATATATATCTCTATTTGACGTGTGTGCGTTAGGGTTAGGGTTTGGGTTAGGGTTTGGGTTAGGGTTAGGGTTAGGGTTTGGGTTTGGGTTTTGGAAAAAAATATTCTTTCCCTATTCCCATTCAAAAGTTCTGGATGCGCTAATGGTTAATATAGGCAGTATTTCAACATCCTTACATTTAGCATTAAGTGTACGGTAACACAAAAAAAACCCCCACAAGTTTTAATGAAATATTGATTTTCTTTTCGAAAGGCCCACACATTAAGAAAGCAAGACATTGAAACCTAGACTTGTGTTACTTGTAAACTCATCGGAAGTCTATGTAGGTCTGTCATATTTACCCAATTTGTTCACTTTTTCTAGACCGCTTTTCTTTTGGTTGTGTCTTGGTTTTGCCCACCAATCAAAATGTTTCGCGCCATTACCTCGTTAACGGTTATTGACATAATTTTAGCCAAACAAGCCTAGAGAGTTTTGGCCCTCTGACACGTGAATTGCGTTTAATTTCCGGAATACGCCCTAGTTGAAGAGAAAAGTTAAAAGATTATTCCAGATCTGAATGTAACATACGTATGTCAAGTAAAATTTCCCCTTTCAGACCTTGCGATCTATGGGGCAGATGAAGTTAAGGTTATCTGTTTCTTTGGCCAACGGTTTACTAGCAGGGTGTTATGTAGCCAGCACAACCACCAACCTCCTTTACTTTCTCACACTTAAGTTAGGTACCCATTAGAGTTGGGTGGACTCAAGGGCGCCCTACAAATTAAAGAAATTCAAAATCCCAGTCTTTACTGAGATTTGAAACCAGGACCCCAGGTTTGGTGGATGTCATAGCGGACTAGCAGCAAGAGTTATTAGAAGAAAAAAAAAACGGAACCTCTGTGGCAAGGCGTTGAGTCCGGACCATGTGATGATGTGTTCAGCACAGTAAATTTGATAACATTTCAACTAGAAAGTTTCTAAGCGTTTTCTGACAGAATTAGAGCCCGAATATGAAGACGTTTCTAATTTGACAGTGAACTGCGGGGGGGGGGGGGGGCTGGTTAGGTGGAGGAATGGTTCTAGATTTTTTTTGTTATTATATGAGACATGAAACTGAAATGCTTATGACGGGGAAATGAAATCAAGTGCCTTTTCATTGTGGGATTTTTTTTTTTTACAGTGACATCACATCATATCTAAATAAACTCAATAACAAACGTCAAGAAAAACTGAAGCTAACATAAGCGCCTTCTAAACGAAATTGCAACTCATTATTTAGCAGGTGAAAATGGGCGAAATGTTGTGTATTCACATCACAGACGAACACTTAGATTTGGACATGGCTGCCTGGTCGTGCGGTTTGCTCGCTGGACTATCTTCGGATTTATCGACGGTCAAGGGTTCAAATCCTGCCCGCTCCCATCCCCCGTCGTCCTGGGGGAGGTTTGGACTAGGAAGTAAACTATCTTCAACTCTGAAGGAACATACAAAACATGTAAAACAAACGTTTTACATATATGCAGAGAGATTTTCAGAAGTTGGTTTCGGATACACTTTCCACATCTCATGACTTAGTCTCAGTGCTATATCCATGTGGGTTTCTAATCAAAGGGATTTATTTTTCATTTAATATTTTTTATATCATTTCTGTTATTTGGCCCGCGACACGAGTGTCTGAAATTAAAATAGCCCGTTGTCTGAATAAGGTTTTAATAACTGTTTTATCTAATAAATTGAACTGAACATTAAGTACATAGTTTTCCTATAACTTATTTCATGACATCGAACCGAACCCGAACTTTAGATCTGACCAAACCGAACCCGAACTATAATCGCCATCCAACCGAACCGAACCCGAACTTTATCTGACCGAACCGGACCGAACCCAAACTTTAAAAGATGGGTTCGATTCCCATCTCTAGTTTAAGCATGGGTTTAAGTTCATCGTGTGTGTGTGTGTCTGTGTGTGTGTGTGTGTGTCTGTGTGTGTGTGTCTGTGTGAGTGTGTCTGTGTGTGTGTGTCTGTGTGTGTGTCTGTGTGAATATTTCAATAAGCTACTTTTGTATTAGCATGGATTTATCTGTGATTGGAGTCTGAGTTTGTACACGCGCAACTGGGTTCACTACCCATTTATAATTAACCAAATCTATGGTTTAGTTAGTTAATGAAGAATACGTAATAGACCAATGATTCACAAACTATACTGTTATTGAAACAGCCCGCATATTCTGAGTATTTAGCAGAACTAGTTAACGAACAACACGTAGATTTACATGTTTGTGAATTGAACATCTAACACCTTTGTTTTTGTTTTTTGTTTGTTTTTTTAGATCTAAACATGACCGACGGACATGGCGACGGCGCGACAACAATAGCGGTTTCCCCCCTTCAGTTGCCGTTCGAAATAAATAATTTTTTTACTTTGTTACACCCACTGGGTTTGATACTAAGGTTTTCACTCATTCTATGGTGAAAAGGAGCCAAAAAAAAAAGTGTTTGTAAATTATTACCTAATTGATAATTGCGATCGTCTGCCAGAAGGACGCTGGGATTGAGAGCGCATGCCCAGAGAGTGGCAAACATTGCGGACATCAATTATTTGAAAGCCTCGCCGCCATCTTGTCCAACCGTTGTGCTAGATAAAGAGTATCAGTTCAGTATTGATCACCTGATGTTGTCTGTGTCTGGTTTCGAAAATTAAATGAAATAAATTAACTTAGGGGGAAAAAGTTGGAGGAAGAAAATAAACAACAACTCAGGAATATGTCTGTTATTGTTTTCTTCCGGAATATTTTTAGCGACCCTAGTTGTTTTGTGTTGTCTGCCCGTCCGTCCGTCAGTTCATCTGTCGCGTTTAGTTATAAAAAGCTAGTAAACGTTTTCGTTGACTGACTTGAAGAAAAGCGTCTTTTTTTTTTTAACCATGTCATTTCCTAAAAATCAATGTTCTTGACGACAACACTTAGCTATGACAAAAACAGGATTACCAAGAGAGTTTGTGTTAATACAAATTCAGAAGCGTCCCGAATGGTCCGCACATGGTAGATTTATTTGATAAGCAATGCAGGTATCAAGGCAGGTTTCAATATTTTCAACAAGAATGTCAAAAGCTACGAACTACAAACTATCCATAAGCGAAATCATCACTTAATACAATAGACGACATTTACATCGTCTGCTCTCTAGATTGTAAAAGAAGTAAAATCCATTTGTGTTCAACGTTCTGAATGCGAT
>JAZGLO010004127.1:0-61846 GCA_036873155.1 Biomphalaria sudanica
AGTTAAATCGATGTCTTGTTTATTGTGGTCTACTGATCAACTACACTGAATACACCCGAACAATAAAACTCAAACGCTTGCAGAGTAATTGGATGAAATCCAACAGTCATCGTTAGTTGACCTCAAGCCAGAGCTCAAAACTGCACAGACAACTCAAGAAAATAACACAAAATAATTCGAATAATGCTACCACACAAAGAGACAACCCTAATTCGCAAACATGGCTAAAGAGGAAGATACAAAGTTTTGATGAACAGAAGGATGACATTCGGTGATTTTCTGAAAAGATATGAGGCAAAAATGTCTACATTAAATATGCCAGAAGAAGAATGGTCTGAAATACTGATAGACTTTGTTCATGGTCAAGCTTTAACAATATGCCAAAATCATGACCATCATATTGATGATAGCTTATCAAGTTTTGAAAAGAGAGTTGTTGAATGCCTATGGTCATAATGCTACAACTTTCAGAAAGAAATACTTTGACAATAATACAATCATTAGAAGTAGAACCTCAAACTACCATTAATATGGAGAAAGATTTTTTCAATAAATGGGTAAAATTAGAAAAAGTGGGAAATTCTTATGAGGATTAAAAAATTTTATTCTAGTAGATAACTTTGTGAATAAATGTGATCCCCAATTACAATCTTTTATTAGAGAACGAAAACCCAAAAAACTATAGATGAAATAACAGAGATAATGAGAATATACAAAAATGCATATCCAAATAAACCATTTTCTGATAGGGATAAGAGCAAAGTAGATTTAATAGGATACACCAAAGAAAATGTGGATAGAAGTAGAAATAGAAACAGATCAAATAGTGGAAATAGAAAATATGGTGAAATAACCTGTTTTTAAATGTCAAGGAAAAGGTCACATAGCAGCTAACTGTAGAAGAAGGAATAGTAGGTCTGGAAGTAGAAATAGATACACTGAACAAAATAACAGTAGATATAGGAGTAGAGATAGGAATGACAGGGGAAATTATAGAAATAGGAGTTACAGTAGGGAATACAAAAATAAAGGTACAGATAGAGTATATTTCATGGAAGGAAATAGGAACAATTTTGCAGTGTACCCAGGGTTTGTAGATAGAATTCCAGTGGAATTAATTAGAGATTCAGGTTGTAACACTTTGGCAGTGAAAACTAAATTTGTCAAACCTCATTGGTATAAAAGGGTTTACTAGGAAAGTAGAATTAGCAGATGGCACCATAAGGGAATTTAAAGCTATAAGGGTATACATTGAAACTCCATTTTTCACTGGTTATTGTGATGGTATTGCAATACCAGAAATGAGATATGATATGTTAGTAGGAAACATAAGAGGAGTAAAAGAATGTTCAAGAAAAGAATTAGAAGACTGGCAAAACAAATACAAAAACATAACACGTAATCATGAAAACATAGACACACAAAATATAACAAGTATGGTAATAACAAGATTCAATGGATAAACAAGATGAGAAACAGGAAAATACAGTAAATGTAATAAATAATGATGAAGAAAAAGAAAACAGTAATGTAATACAAATAGAAAATACAGATGTTAGGGAAAGCGAAATAGAAAATGAAACACAAAATAGTCCTGAAACACAAATTTATCAAAGTGAAAAAGAAACATTACCCAAACTTGCATTAGAACAAATGAATGACAATATTATTGGGAAAATATATTCAAGAATATCAGATAAAAACAATAATAATCCAATGGAAAAGTTTTGTATAGAGAATAAAATATTATTTAGACAAACGAATAATGATAACAGAAAAATAAAACAACTTGTCTTACCACAGAAATATTGGAAAGATGTTTTAATCATGACACATGACAATAATTTAGCAGCACATAGGGGAGTAAAGAAATGTTATAGGAATTTGTCAAAACAAGTATTTTGGCCAAAAATGAAGGCAACAATCAATAAATACATAAACTCATGTGACATATGTCAAAAGAGATCTAACAAAAGCTTAGTGAATAAAGCACCCATTCAAGAAATGGATGAACCTACAGAACCATTTCAGAAAATAGCTATTGATTTAATAGGTCCTTTGATTCAAACTGAAAAATAATAATAAATATATTTTAACAGTAATAGACATGTTTAGTAGATACCCAGAAGCAATTCCATTATCAAATACAAGTACAGAAAATATCATTAATGCCATAACTCAAAAAGTAATCACAAGACATGGTATACCATAAAATTATATTGAGTGACCAGGGATCTCAGTTTAGGTCAGAACAATTTGAGAAATGGACTAAACAATATAATATACATACACATATACTCTTCAGTTTACCACCCAGAGAGTAACGGTTTATGTGAACGTTATGGTGGTTCACTGAAAAGATCACTGACAAAAAATAATTCAGAATAATCAGAATAAATGGGATCATTACATTAACTATGTACTATTTGCTCATAGAAATAACATCCATGAAGCAACACAATTTTCACCATATGAAATAATACATGGAAGAAAACCCAGAGATGAATTAGATGTTTTCAAAGAAAATCTAATAAACAATGAGAATAGATTAAATAAGGACAATGAAACAACAATCACAACAGAATTGAAAGAAATATGGACTCAAGCATATAACAACAATAAGAAGTACAAACAAAGTGCTCATGAGAATATAATAAGAAAAGACAATTGAAAACACTAGAAGTAGGAAACAATGTATTAATATTAATAAATGACCTGAAAAATAAGATTGGTAAACAAATGGAAAGGTCCATTTAAGGTGATAAAACAAATTAGTGATGTAAATTATCAAATTGAAATAAATGGGAAAAATTAAAACATATCACATAAATAATTTGAAACTGTATCATGATAGAGAAGATGAGTTGATACAAAACATTCAGGAGGAATTAGAAAATAAGTTTTCAGAGAGAGAAGAGTGCTTGATGATAATAACAAATGAAAATCACAATGAAAATGACATTAAGGAAATACCTGTAATAGAAACAAAAGAGAATCAAACTTGGCAAAAGATTAATCTTAATAATTTAACTAAGGAAAAGTCAAAAGATATAACTAAAATAATACAGGAATACAAAGAAATTTTTTCCAGCATACCAGGAAAAACAAATATTATTAAACATGACATTAAAGTAACAGATCCAAAACCAATCAATCTTAAGCCATATAGAATACCTCTACATTTACAAGACAAAGTAAAAAAAGAAATAGACAATTTACTAGAATCAGGTATAATTGAACCATCAACATCACCTTATGCTTCACCAATTGTGATAGCCAAAAAGAAAAACGGAGATATACGGTTATGTATTGACTATAGGAAGCTTAACAACATCACAGAATTTGACCCATATCCAATGCCAAATATAGAGGATATTTTACATAAATTAAATGGAGCAAAATTTTTTACTAAATTGGATTTAACTAAAGGTTATTGGCAAATACCATTAACAGAAAATGCAAAACCTTACACATCATTTGTAACACCATATGGTATTTTTCAATGGAATTATATGAGTTTTGGGTTGGTAAATGCACCAGCAACATTTAATAGAATGATGAACTTGATAATTGGAAATAAAGAAAATGTTATTTGTTATTTGGATGACATATGTATTTTTTAATAATAGTTGGGAAGAACATTTGGTAGATGTAAAAGAAGTATTCAAAATAATAAAAGAAAGTGGACTTACAATTCAGGCAGAAAAAAGTGGAAATAGGATTGGAAGAAATAATCTTCTTAGGACATAAAGTAAATAACAACATAATTAGCCCTATTGAAGATAACATAAAGAAAGTACTTAATATTGAAATACCTACAACAAAAAGACAAATTAAAAGTATATTGGGAATAGTAAATTATTACAGAAAGTTCATAAAGAACTTAGCAGAAATAGTGAATCCATTAAATGATTTACTTAAAAAAGGAAAACCTCAAAAAGTAGTCTGTAATGAGGAATGTGTGAAAGCTATTGACAGAATTAAAGATATTTTTAGTCATGAATTAATACTGAGACTACCAGATAAAGACAAAATATTTTATGTCACAACTGATGCATCTGGTAATGCTATTGGTGGTTGTTTAATGCAGAACTATGATAACTTACATCCTATATTATATGTAAGTAGAAAATTATCAGAGGCAGAGAAAAAATATAGTGTCATTGAAAGGGAAGCATTAGCTGTAATATGGGTAATTACTAAGCTAGAGAGTTACTTAATAGGGAGAAAATTCATATTATTAATTGATCATAAACCTATTCAGTATATACAGCAAAAGAATATGAAAAACAGTCGTGTATATAGATGGTTCTTAGCACTACAGGAATATAAATTTGAAGTGAAAGCTATTAGTGGATCTATGAATATTGTAGCTGATTTGTTATCTAGAATGACATTGAAATGAGATGAGATAATGCTGTAAATATGTTATGGAAAAGGGAGATAAGTAAATTTGATGTTAAGCATTTGAAAGTAAGTATGGATATATTTTTGTGAATCATTTCATATATCATTGACAAAAGTTAGGTCGATGGAAAAGGGTGAGTATAAAAGAAAAATGGACGAAAAGCGTATAAAAGGGTGGTAAGAAAAGAAAAAAAACAAAACTTTATGAATGTGGAAATAAATTGTATAATTGTTTTGAAATGTTATATTTTGTCAGATTACTCGCCAGTGGAGAACATTTTGTGAAGTGATATGTTATGACGTGCCCATGAGATGCCACATGGTAAACTGTGTATTGAAACAAAGATGATGATACGAACATTGGCAAGAACATCATACACTGTCAAGCCAAGATGAAGATGTCAAGATTTTATGTTTGTTGTCTTCCCCATGAATTGCAAATGCCCTTGTAAGACTTGACAGTAGTAGAAAAATATTGACATATTTTTTTTTTCAAGGGGGGAGGAATCTGTTAGACACCTTATTTAGAGTATTAGTTATTTAGCGACGCACCATAGAAGACGTATATTGAACGGGACTAGTGACGTTTGGGATATGTTGGGTTAGAGACCGGAAAATCAGTTAGCGATAGAATTCTCTAGGGTAAAGACGTATCTATTTTGACAGAGACTTTTACTGCGGCCTTTTCTTGGAATAAACATCTGTTACATTGTTCATCAGTGTTGACCACATCTCTTCACTAGTTAAATCGATGTCTTGTTTATTGTGTCTACTGATCAACTACACTGAATACACCCGAACAATAAAACTCAAACGCTTGCAGAGTAATTGGATGAAATCCAACAGTCATCGTTAGTTGACCTCAAGGCATTCTGAACAAGCACTGAAAAGAGCATGCAAAATGTACACTGTACCTTCCTACCTTGTTTTTGAAATAATTTTATTGTGAATACAATTTGTATACTCTACATACTTTTAAAATCAAAAGTGTTCAGGAAAATAATACATGTTTATTATCGTAGCATGTATCTATCAAGTGTAAAGAAGGCTATTTTAAAATCTGTTATTCAAGAGATGTGGGCTCTGTGCTGTTCCATTAACCAACCGAAAGATATATAGTGGACCTGCATGGCCCTATCGGGTGCCTGGGAATCGGACGCGATGGTGTTAGACTTATCCGAGAGAGTGTATATTAACGTACTTACTTCAATAAACCATGAGATTGTCGTATTGCTTATATGTTGTTTTATTGGAGAGGGAAGTTTTGGGTTTTAACTCTCACCTTTGACCCCAACGTAGTGATTAAGAAAGCCTTGAAGAGCGAAAAAGTAATGTTTTCAGGTATGGAAGAAAAGTGAGACAAATGAAAAATGTCTGATTCCAATACCCCCCACCCCATATCCACGAAAGCCAAGATGAAGATCTAGAACACATGTGTCCTAATTACCCTATTGTACGGTGGCGAAGATTGAACCACATTTGCGTAGATGTAATCAAACGCGACCTTAAAACAGTGGACATCGATGTCGACTACTGGGAAGACATAGTCCTAGATCGCATTATGTGATAAAGATATGGACAGCTAAGGAAGAAAACAAAGCCAAACCAAAAATGGTGGAGTCCTCTAGTATCTAAACAAAAGCCACCTCAACATGCGATGTAAAGACTCTTATGACAAACAACCTCAGTTCTCCAAGAAAAGACAAACAAGACAGAAGAAAGTCTTTAGGAAAACTGGACTGTGAATCCAAGGATTGATAAAAGTGATCTTTATCGTATCACGATGGACGAAATGTAATGCTCCACCTGTAACACTACGATGCGCCACTGCTGTCGCGTGCACCATACATTGGCCACCTCGGGCCTTAAGCGTCTTTTAAAAGCAGATCGGATCGTTTTCTTGCTTAAGAGCAGCAGATATAGGCACTTATATCTATTAGTACTGTCTTCTAATAGGGACATAAAGTAATAACAAGGTTAGTCTCACTGAATTCGACTACTGCAGTCACACTTTAAAAAGAAGCACTGGGCATATTTCACAATGCTAATCCTTACTCTAACAGGGGGAAAAGTCACATATACGAAAAACTTTATGTAATTATTCACTAAGACATATACGAACTACCACATACACACACACACAAACACAAACACATTAATATATATCCACACACTCATTTGTCGATTCGAAGAGAGCAACCAATCTACAACGTTCGTGTCACGATGAGGGAAACATTGTTTTCAAAGGGTGGAGAGTGAGAAACACACCACACAGTAGATACGTTTTCAAAGAAACTTAAAATAGTTTAAAGTCCATGCCAAGACCGTTACAGTGTTGCCTTTCAATACATAGTAACAAGTGTAAAACTAAAAAGAATGACTCTGAATTTAAAATGCAAACTGTGGTAGCTTGAAATTAAAGGTAAGGTTTAAATTGGCGTTATTGTTATGAATATAGTAATGTTCGAGTGACAATTGAAAATGACAAGTTTAGAATTCTATGTGGCGGCTACACAGGCTCAAGAGGTGGCCGAGTGGTAATGCCATAAAACACTTGCCTTCAGAACCGAGAGGAATCGGTGAAGGCTGGATTATGAACTTAGTGATTTTTTAGGATGTCTCTGAGTTCACCCAACTCTAATGGGTCTCTGACATTAGGTTGGGAAAGTTGTGCCGGCCACATGGCACCCTCTTTAACCGTCGGCCACAGAGTCAGATGACATTTACGTCATCTGCCCTTTAGATTGCTAGGTCGAAAAGGGATACTTTTTTTTTTTACGCATACCCAACTGTGGCCAGTTACTTTATAATTTAAACATGTTTGAATGTCCTGGCGATGCCAGAACGAAATTCATTTAAAGCCAAACTAAAGTCATAGTTACTTCAAAATGTCTACTGAGAAATTTTCTGATGCTATGGCAGGTCTTCACCAGCACCGCTCTTTGACAGGTAAGGAGAATCTTCCAAGAAATTGTCAGGGTCACGAAGATTTCTACAAGGCCAATAGTAACTACGCTTTCAGCTGACTATCATTGTGCTCTATATGACAAAGGTCTAGCTGATTATCATTGTACCCTATATGACAAAGGTCTTGATTGCCATTTGTCATTTCAATTTTTTATTTTTATTTTTTTACTGTTGGGGCGTGTCTCATGAGCGGAACATAGAGATTCAATTTGTGCCGCGATTTTCGCATTATTTGTTAGCTGAATTCCTCAGTGTGTAACAGATATTTTCTTTATAACAAGTCGACCCGCGGCGTAGCAAACGCCGCTATTTAGTGAAAAGCGATGTTGTTCAAATAGTTGTCCAGCACCCGCGGGAGAAGGTTTTTAGTGTCGGCGTGAGTGCGTGGTGTCCCGCATGGTTGGGCGACGTAGAGAATTATATATACAGAGAAGATTACTTGTTCTCCCTCTACCCTCTTTTTTCTGAGCCGCACTCTCTGTCACCTCAAAAGTTACGTGGGGTAACTCTAGTCCGACTTGCAGAAATAAAATATATCTTTCCATGACTTTTTACTTGTGGGTTAAAGAGCCGTCGCGCGAGCGTGTCCCGCATGGTTGGGCAACGTAGAGAATTATATGTGTTTCTGAGCTTAGTCTAAGATTTAAAATAATGGTTTTCATCTCATTATCTAATTAATGACAAACGTAATAAGTAATATAAGATGATTACATGGTAAGCGGGATAACTTTTGTTGATATAACTGTTTAATCTCATTAGTTACTAAACTCACCACCACCCCTATCTGTGCCACCACCAGGTTTATAACAATATATTTTTTTTTACTTAACTGAATCATTATCTTATTCTTTAGTGTTTCATATAGGCCTATTATTTTAAATTTTTACTAATCTTCTTATAAAAACTATTTTTGATTATATTTAATAATCTTTGATAATACGTTGTCTAGCCCTTATCTTGCGAAACCAAATTCTGTACGCTTCAATAGTCCAGACATACAATTTTTTTTTACTTCAACGGCTTGTGCTCAAGCATGAGTTTTAAAATTCTCACTTGATTACTTTACTCAGTTTTCAGTCATAATTTTTTCTTAAGTTTTATTTTCATATTCTCATTTACAACCGGCTGCGCCCGTTGATAAGTTCTCGGGTACAAATTGTTTTGTTTTTTGACCATAAACCTCTCCCTTTTTTTACAATTTCTATGAATGTACTTTTCTAGAAGTCACATTAACTATTAACCCTTTCCTATCTGCTGGCTTGTTGGATTTACAACGGACTAGTTAAAATGTTAATTTAAAGTTTCTCTCGATATATACAAATATATATCTACGTATATTTTGAATTCTGGCCTAATAGTTATATCCACACACTTGTATCTTTCCTATGGGGTATTTTTTTTTTCCGCTTAGGACTTTATAGAAACAATTACTACTAATTATATACTCATTCTTCTTCCTAAACAAAACATCTACTATGTTTCGTTTTAGTTAACCCTAAATGTTTTACTTTTGTGATAAAACAAAACTATGAATACATAAGACATGATATAATCATAAAATTTTTACAAAGCTTATATCAACTTACTTTGTCGTATACACACTTTGAGCACATTTGTTCTCCCAATTCCCATTCTCGGATCAAGTTGAAAGTATGCGCACTGATTTATTGTCGAAGACAACACACGAATCAATAAAAAAAAAAAGAACTAACTAGTTAATTTTATTGTTATCGAAAAGGGGAAATAATTCTTACAGTAATGAGAGATATGGTTGTACATGCAGAGTTATTCCCCTTCATTGTAAAAGATTTTTTTTTCAGAATATGTTTGAAGTTCCACTTTCAGACTTTGTGATCTATAGGGCAGATGATGTAAAGGTAATCTGTGTCTGTGGCCTAAGGTTAACGAGGGTGTCATGTGGCCAGCACATCTGCCAACTGCCTTTACTTTTCCCCAACTTATATGTCAGGTACCCATTTGAGCTGGGTGGACTCGAGGCAACAAAAGATCCCGAAATTAAAAATCCAAGTCTTCACCAGGATTCGAACAAGGGATCCTTTACCGCTCAGCCACCGCGCCTCCGATTTTCTTGTTAAAAAAACTATATTTAAAAGGAAGTTTGTGTTAGTTCATACATATCAGCTTTTTGTGTTCTAGATACTTGATCATACTTGACTTGTTCTTTAATGATTTATTGTATATAAAAAGTATAGCATTAATACCAACGTAATAGAACTACTCCAACATTATATGTTCTATTACTAGCAGGGACATGTCCATACTTCGACCATACAGAGAACAAATACAAAGTGACATGTCTCACGTACCCCATCACCCCCAAAAATCGTCATGTCCATAAAAACCTGTCCTCTCCTCTAAGGCTTCGTTATGCACTGCATGCAGAATTTTCAAGGGGCCTAAAAGCGCCGCGTCACAGCAGGATATGGCCCGCAGACTGTAGTTTGTGTATTCCTGGTTTAAATTATTGATTGTCCAGCTCATCGATTAATGTAATTGCATAGTATAAATTAATGAGTTAAATCCTGTTTATGGTCTCGTAAATTCAGAAATTGAAATAAATAAAAGATGATGTAATTAGATATCTTGAAGATATATTTTCTAAACGCTGACATTGTAAGGGTTTCTTTGCTAATCAATATAAGGTGGACAACAGAAAGAAATGGAATCTTTAATAACTCATTTTCTTACAATTTACTATCTGGAGAAAATATTGTACATGGAATTTCACATTGCTGTTCTTATTTATGATACTACTGGCATCATGACTTTACTTGGAACGATCATTTCGTCTGAGAAATGTGATGCCATATCTTATAGCTTTTACCACCTGTAATTTACTGGCATGTTACGACACATACTTTGTAATAGCAGTTTTAAAAGTTGACTTTGTCTTGAATTTTGTTCCCTTCCTTTGTTAGGCTTAACCCTCCAATTTGTCCTCCTGTAGGGGTAAATGTGTTCAGCGGTTAAACAAATATTTTGAAACGATTTTCACAACACAAGCTGGCAAAAAAATATAAGCTGTGTAAAGACAATTGTTTACATGCCTGAAACAGATCTATTTACATAACCAATAGCAGTGATTACGTTTTGGCCCACCTTATGTCACCAGCACAGTGTTGCTTGTTTTCTCAATGTTTCGATGTTTTGGTTTGCATTAAACCAGTCTTAGTGCTTGCAGTTTGGCTTGTCTAGTACATTGATAGCCATATAGAAATATGTTGCTGCACTGGTCACTTTACTCTCTTTTAAATATCGTTGGTTGGGAGTTATTCGAATTTAATTGCCCATCCGAAAGATAAAAGATGATGCTAGTAAATGAAGACTAGGTGAATCTAAAGTCATTTTTTTTTAAATTGTTAAACGTTTTAAACAAATTCGCTATAAAAATATTGAAAAACTAATAGTGAACTAATGTGAATGTTATAGATGTAAAAAAAAACTATTTCCAAAGTTAAAAATGATTTAATATCAAAGGTCTTTTATTTTACATTTTTTTCTTTTCTGGGTATTTGATAATCTTTGAAAAGCGGACGCTATTTTCTTTGGGAACTTTGCTAATATATTCATCTCTAGCTTGATAACTTATTAGACACACTTCATTCTTATCTACATCCATGTTGTTTTTTTCCCACTTCCTCTCTCTCTCTCTCTGTCCCTCTTTCTCTCTCTCTCTCTGTCTCTCTCTTCCACTCTGTCTCTCTCTAACAAACACACTCTGTCTTTGTCTCTCACTCTCTCTCTGTTTCTCTCTCTCTCTGTCTCTCTCTCTCACACTCTGTCTCTCTCACTCTCTCTCTCTGTGTCTCTTTCTCTGTCTCCTTCTCTCGATCCATTTGCTGATAAGTGTAAAGGATGCGTGCCATTTCAGAAACAGAACAGTTTAACTGACCATGTCTTAGTTACGTTGGTCGTTGTACTTCTCTGTTTTGAGGTAAATGTTATCAAACATCAGACAGATACCCATCACACAAATCATCAAACTATTTACTTTAAAAAGGCGCCGAGCCTTTCATTTTGTCCCCCCCCCTCACTTCATATAATGCCCTTAATCAAGATTACCAATTACATTAACAAATGGCCGCATAGTCGTGTGGTATGCCTTCTGGGCTGCCTCGATCGCCATGGGCTCGAAACCTGCTCGAAGCCATACCCCGCCGTTCTACAGAAGGTTTGGGTAAGGATGTAATTATTTTCAATTCTAATAGAGGTCCCGAAATATGAGAAATACAATAGACAAGGAAAAAACAGAAGCTAGAACAATAAGATATGATAAAGCATGTCATGCAGAATGATTTGATACACCTAAAAATAAAACTTCTCAAGTTAGAGAGTACAACTTTCCGCTGAGTACCAGTGTTTGGGATGCGGCAAGCTCAATGTACAAAATGTCTAATATATACCTTTGTTAGTTTTAAAGCAGGAGCTAGTTATTATCAGTGCTTTTTTTTTGTAAAATTATAGGTGCCGGTACTCAATGATGGATTGCCTAACTTTGAACTACTCATAAATTAATAAAAAAACGTTAACATAAAAAAGGAATAATTTTTTCCCCAATTTGAAAAGGTGCCGGTACGTCGTACCGTTACAAAAAAGGCAATGGTTATTTTAGATCAGGATTTAACTTCCAATTTATTACTGTTGAACTGTCACAGCTTTGTTTTATGTGCAAGTATACAAACCCTCCTCCCCCCCCCCACCCATTAAACAAACATTTATAATTATTTTTGGACTCAGATCAAATTTACTTCCTGAGCAATAAGATTGTCTCTGTTAACTTCATTACCTCTTTCTTTCTTATCTCAAACTGTCTTCCTTTCATACTTTCTCCCGTCTCTCCATTTCTCACTCCCCCATCTTTCTGGATACTGGATACTTAATCTTTTTAACAATGAGACTCAGAATGTCAAAGAGAATTTCATAGTTAATGTTGTCATTGTTGTTGTAGTTGTTGTTTTTGCTGTAGTCCTTGTTATTGTTGTCGATGTTGTTGTCATTGTTGTAGTTCTTAATGTTGTCGTTGTTGCTATCGCCTTTGTAGTCATTGTTGTCGCTGTTGTAGTTTTTGATGTTGTAGTTGCTGTTGTCGCTGTTGATGTTGTTGTTGTCGTTGTAGTTGTTGTTGACCACAAAAGATGTAGTTGTAGTTGTTAATGTTGTCGTTGTTGTTGTTGCCTCTGTTGTTCATGCTGTAGTTGTTGTAGTCGCTGTTGAAGTTGTTGTCGTCGTTGTAGCTGTTGTTGTTGTTGACCGCAACAGATGTCAGCATGCTTGTTCGTGTTTGGAGTACATCACTTTGGGTAGTAACTGGTTTGTAAATAACGATCTAAGCAAAGCTCACACAAAAGTTTCAAGATACAAGAACATGTGCTAAATAAGAGTAGCACGTGATCTGGGTCATTTTAACATGTATACGAGACAAGTCCTTCAAATGGCTCTGCAATATTTGTTTTGGTTCACCATTCTGCTTATTCTCCCATTTCAACAGCTGTGTAGTGCCCGTCCTTAGAAATATTTGTATGAACTGAATTGATCAAAAAATGTTTCTAAAGAAATCTCTTCGTAGAATAGGTACATATTTTTAATGACTTTAGGTTCGGATGAAGGTTGTTTTATCTTATTATGTAAAGAAAAGTTATTTCAATGGTTCTTTTTTTTTCCTTTGCTTAACTCTCTTTTTCTTTCTGGTATCACTCTCCAGTGCCGACTTAAGGTAATTTGAGGCCCTAAGCAAAGTGACTTTAGTGGCCCCAAATGAAATAATAAAATAAAAAATAAACACCTAAAAATAAAATAGCAGCTATTCACTAACAAAAATGGTCTTCTTACATAATCTAACAAGTATATTTAACCATTTGTCAATAATGTTTAGACTTAGACCTAGGCTAGTAGGCTTATAGCGTTAGTGCTCTGTATGTTTGAGATGTGATACTAATATTGCGCAATGTTTTTATCCTGTGCGAGGCCCCCGTCAATCGGAGGCCCGAGGCGGCTGCCAAGTCTGCCTATGCCTAAGACCGGCCCTGCACTATCATTAGCACCGTCCCTGTCAAAACACTAAACTCCCCTGGAAGTCGAATGTGTGATATGTTTCAATCTGTTATCAGCACGCCTTGTTTCCTTGCTGTGCAGACTTGGCATAATGCTTTAATTGTCCATTTAGTTTCGGCCCATTTATACATTTTAATTTAATCCACCTTGACCAATAGCGCCCTTATTGCAGACACCACCATTGCAAATATATTATACATTTATTTTATAGAACTTTAAGTTAATAAATGAGCTATTAGAATTATCGTGAACATATTACAATATTCCAAGTGATATGTCCCAATCCAACATCTAACGTAGTTCTTTCTCTGTTGAAATATAGCCCTAGAAAGATCATGAGCTGCCCAACGTATATTTACAAAGTGAGGATCTGATTCAATAGAATTTGTCGATACAGCCTTCACTCGTGTGATACACTATAACTTATAAAATGGGAGAACTCATGAAAGGTACGTACATACTCAAGTTTATATTATTCCTAATACTGTTCAGATTATTTCACTGTTAGGATCCATCCATTGAATTTATTTGATATTGGACAGCATACCGGATGGCTTGATCCAATAGCATGATGGGAGTCTCTATTTAAATCTTGATGCAACGAGGTTAAGTTGTCTGTTTTGTACACAGACAAGGCTGACTTATTACATCAATTGTAACACTTGTCATGTTTAACAAAAATCTTCATTTGCATTTGTAAGGGGTAAAAGAAAAACATGAAAATACAAAGTTTTTAGTGATTCAAATATTGTTATCAACTATGAATAATTAAGCTAAATTTCAACTTCATCCAAGTGGAAGAAAAACTTGTTACGATGAAATAATATAGTTATCTACCTTTAGTGACTTCCTAATCTATCCAATCTGTTCACAGCACCGATGCTCTTCTCTCAAAGATTTTACATGTCCTTGTTGGCTTTTATTGGACTGATCATGGTCTACGTCACTCGTGTAAACATCTCCGTAGCTATCCTGTGTATGATCAAGAATCCTGTGGTCAATGCTACCCTGCTCAACATGTCGTCTTGGTCAAATGCTGAAAACTCATCCAAGAGGACTGCTTGTGGAGAAGGCAGAGACTCCATGGGTGCAGGTCTCAGTAATAAAAGTGAAGTAAGTCCGACAGAAAAAGGATTGGATTGAGTTTGAAGGCTTTATTCTCACTTGGCGACTAAGAAGAATAAGCGCTCTTTTAGGATCTTCTAAAAATCACATTGACCATTGCCAGACTTAGATAGTTGAAGGCCCTAGTCGAAGGGAATTCGTTGGCTCCAAACGAAATAGAAAAATACAAAAATGATCTGCTAAAAAGCTATAATTATGCAATTTATTTAAAACCTAATGTACTCCAATAATAAACCTAAAGACAAGGTTCACTATTTCTTCTCTAAAAAAATTAAGAAAAGTGTACAAAGCAGAGTGCCTAGGCGGCTGCTTTGCCTATGTCTTATGCCAGCCCTGAAGTGACTAATGATCTTTGAGTTTAGAGATTCTCGAAGTAAAGTTTGCATCTGCATCCTATATTCATTTAAATTAGAGGGTTGGCTCTACCAAATGTTTAAAGCTATAGGTACAGCAGAATTTAGAAAACAACCAAATATATAACCAGCAAAGACATCTTTCCCACCTCACACAGACGGGGAAAGCAGTAGCGTAGCAAGGTACTGGTAAGCAAGAGTCAAGAAAATGTGACCAAGGAAAAAAATAGAGACGTCTTGTCAGCATGCATCAGTACATTTATAAAGGCTTTCAAATCAGTTGCACTGTACTACCCTTTACAACACAAAAAACTCTATTCCGTTATAAGTAAGGAACTACTATCGGGTATTTGATATATTAAAAAAATGTTTCATTAGATATTTTCTTAGAATACAAATTTACATTTCCAAAACTAATACGTGAGAATTGTTTTAGATTTAAGTAGATTTGAAATTTCTATTGTATCAATAATCAATGAGTATCAAATTTATTTATCAAATTACGTTTTACCGACCTTCCCAATAGAAGCCACAATGAGCCCTTATTGATCATAGGCCTGGGTGCAGTGAGCTACTTTCAGGTTGCTACGCCACTGTGGGAAAGTAGTTCACAGTACCTAGGCCTACATTTTCTGTTTGGTCTCTGAAGGTCAATACGCTCGTTTGAATTATATTTTTTTTACACAAGTTACACATACATTTTTTTAACCATATCAAATATTAATTATGTTTAAAAAAAAAGATTATGCAGCTATTTGTTTTTAGTATTTCTAAGAACTGCTAGAAAGAGGTGGGATGTGTGACTGAGAGGTAAGACCACTTGGACTTGGCTTCATACCAAAGGGGGCTCAAGGCTTTACATCTGACCATACTATCCGCCGCTTTCAAATTTAAAACCTCAATAGATAACTATAAAAACTTCTATTTACATAAGAAAATAAATATGTAGAAATGTTTCATGGAAGAGGTTAAATTATGTGTAGATATGTTACGTTGAGGGGGCTTAAATTATATGTAGAAATGTTACGTTCAGGGGGTTAAATAATATGTATAAATGTTACGTTGAGGGGGCTTAAATTATATGTAGATATGTTACGTTGAGGGGGCTTAAAATATATGTAGAAATGTTACGTTCAGGGGTTAAATAATATGTAGAAATGTTACGTTCAGGGGGCTTAAATTATATGTAGATATGTTGGTTAAATAATATGTAGAAATGTTACGTTCAGGGGGCTTAAATTATATGTAGATATGTACGTGGAAATGTTGAGGGGGCTTAAAGTATCTGTAGATATGCAACGTTTAGGGGGCTTAAATTATATGTAGATATGCTACGTTGAGGGGGCTTCAATTATATGTAGATATGCAACTTTGAGGGGGCTTAAATTATATGTAGATATGCAACGTTGAGGGGGCTTAAATAGGCTTAAGACCTCGTGTTCGTATTCAAATCGTTCCAACTTGAAACAAATTCAGAAATGCATTTACAAAGCAATCACGTTAACCTTCTCAAGATATTTCAATCTTCTCCCCCCCCCCCCCAAACCAGTCCAGATAAATGATAGGATCATAGCGTATTAAGATTGCTAAAAGCACGAAATAGCGCTAAACAAAAAAAAAACTGGTAAAAAATATTTCTAATCGCACAGATTTATTGTTGTTAGTCTAGATCAATTGCAAATGTAATAACATGACTGGCCCACATTTATTGATACAACTACACTTAGTATAAGCTTTGTTTTGTTTTCTGAAAGTATTTTAAAAAATGTTTTTCTTGTTTATGTCTTTGTGCTTAGCTCCAGACTGGAGAGTTCGACTGGGACAAACTAACAAGGTCTGAGCTCTTGTCAATGTATTTCTACGGCTACATCATCACACAGATACCAAGTACGTTTTTTTACAAACTGTTCCTCTTTTGTATTTATTGATAATTCAAAACGCGAATATTCGATGGCGACCTCTGAGGCTCAGCCATCCTTTGTCCATGCAATGTCTGATTATATTAGCAACAGTCTCCTCTTTGTTTATCAATTGATAGTTCCTATAAATGAATGCAAACATTACTTTTTTTTTGTTAATACGAAACTAACACTGTCATTCATTTAGATGTATAAACAAAAGGTGTATGTATATCTACGCTAGAACTTAGCTTGGCTAGGTTACCTATGAAGGGGGCTCGAGGTTCAACACCCGACTCGAGCAGAGCTGTGTTTACTGAGCGCCTACAGGCAGCACGGAAAACCTTCTCCCAGATACCCTCCCCCCCTCCACTGGTCCACAAATGAGATTGGACCATAGCACTCTGAGCATGTTATAAGCATGAAAGTAGCACCATATAAAAGCTATAATTATATATATATATATATATATATATATATATATATATATATATATATATAGTTATATATATATATATAAATATATATATATATAAATATATATATATATATATATATATATATATATATATATATATATACACATATGAAAATATAATACATATTGAGAAATTACAAGAATGTAGTCCAAACGATCTGTCTCATCAATTCCAGGTGGTTGGCTGGCATCTAGATACGGAGGCAAGAGAGTCTGGGGTGTGAACATGCTGGTGTGTGGAATCTGTTCTTTAGTCTCACCTATCTGTTCCAGGACTCATGTCTATCTTCTTTATTTTGTTCGCTTCGTGCTCGGAGTAGCAGCGGTAAGTTTCACGTCTGCCAAAAGTTAATTTTGTTTATGGTTAGGTTACCAGACTTTCGGCAAAACGACATATTCCCCTACAGAGGAGGCCGTGTCCTTCGTCCGAAAGGCATTAGACAAAATTGTGAAAATATTCGTCTTTTTTCGATCTTGACTGTTATCGAATTTTTTCCGTAATCCAATTAATTCCTTTATATTTTCTGATTCAAACATTCAAGCCTAAACATAACAGAAAGAAAAGATGAGCTACCTTTAATAACGGATCTTCATATAGTCAAGAATGTTCAAAACAAGCATGTTAATCGGACCTCCTCAAATCTCTGATTCTTTTCCATTTCTGGTCGTAATGTTGAAAGTAAATTTTTCGTTGACCAACGGACAGTAGAGAAATAATAGAAAGTGATGGTCCAGTGGTACTTTCCCTCAAAATTACAATCTAAAGAAAATGTCGTTCTTGGAGTTTCAAGCACACGTGGGTGCTAATTATACACCTTTGTGAGAAATATGATATACATGGTGAATTTGTTATAGAGCCTACTAGTTACTGAGTAATAAAATAAATAGTTTGCTAACTTTTAAAGTTTAGTTTTTCACTTTTTTCCCTCCTTTGTAAGGCTTGTCCTACAATTTTTCCTCCTAAGGGTGCCCAGGTTTCTGGCAACCCTAGCTTAAATTTGCTTCTGAAACCATTATTTTTGTTTCTATGTTTATAAAGGGAAATATTTATAAATAGCGACCTGATTAAGCATTGCCGAGTAAACTGGCTACATACCTAGGAGAAGGAAAACTCTGAATTCCAACCTCTGCTGCCTTTGCAGCTATACTCAATCATGGGAAAGGCTTCAGGAGTCAATCCTGATGAAAACTCAGGAGCCGGTGACCCTAAGGCAGTTTGCAGCACTCAGTACTACCCCCCTGGAAAAGCATACGACGCTGCTGACCCCAAACTGTATCGGCACTTGCCGTTCTTTTGGATACATCAGCTGCTGTGGAAAAAAAAGGGGGGGGGGAATGATGTGTGGGCGACATTGTTTCGACCACAGCTAATGACCAGGCGTTCATCTCATTTCAATGAGATGATCCATAGTCGCTACTCCACTGACGGAGGCCACAACAGTTATAAACGTATGGAAATAGCATAACATAGTAAAAAATTATTTCGGAAATAGTAAATTGTATAATAATTTTAGATTCAAATAACTAACATTGACTTCAAAAATCCTTTAAAGAAATTGTACAACCTGACTAAATAATTATAGATTCTTATCTTAGGGTGTCACATTTCCATGTCTTCACGCCCTGTTGGGCAAATGGGCTCCACCTCTAGAAAGAACTATACTCACAGCTTGCACTTTTTCAGGTTCGTATAAAACATATATAAGGACAAACCTAAATACATTCTACTTTATTGACAATAGGTTTCATTGAATAGCAAGCAATTTTTTTTTAAATTCTATACTTGACATGACCATAATTTTTTATTTTTATTAGGAATCCCAATTGGCAATATAGTTACGTTCTCTATATCCGGAGTTTTGTGTCAAAGTGGATTCGATAATGGCTGGGGCTCTATATTTTACCTTTCCGGTAAGATTTGAGTTTAGCTTCTTTGTAATCAAAGTATTAACTAAGCATCATCAGTAATCAGGATGATTCCTTTAAATTCTAGTTCTTTATAAGAATTAGTTAATTGGTTAACAATACCAAGAGAGAGAGAGAGAGAGAGAGAAAGAGAGAGAGAGGGCTTAGTTTCTTTCATATCTGTACGAAGACTAACTATTTATCTTCAGGTATTTTCACCGTGCTTTGGGTAATAGCCTGGTTTCTGATGACAGCCGACACACCTGCTCAACATAAGTGGATTTCAGAAAGGGAGAGAGTTTATATTGAAAGTTCCATTGGTAAAGGCGCCGTTAAAAAGGTAATATCAATCTGGCAGTTTGAAATAACAATCCTTCATGCATTTAGATTGGGGATTGACACACTTAAACAAATAATGAGCGTTTTCTGCTCTTTGCTGAAGTCTTGTTGTTCTTTTATCCCATTTACGCTCTTTATCTTTAAGAAATAAAAGTCAGTAAGAAATGAAGAGTAAGCGAAAGAGTGAAATGTGGTGGCGATATAATTATACTTAGAGAAAAAAGTAAGAAAGCACAAAGAGAAAAGCTCAGAGAGATGTGAGATACTTAGAAAACTAAACAATGGAGAGATGTGAGATACATAGACAACTAAATAAACAATGGAGAGATGTGAGATACTTAGACAACTAAATAAACAATGGAGAGATGTGAGATACTTAGACAACAAATTAAACAATGGAGAGATGTGAAATACTTAGACAACAAAATAAACAATGGAGAGATGTGAGATGGATAGACAACTAAATAAACAATGGAGAGATGTGAGATACTTAGACAACAAATTAAACAATGGAGAGATGTGAGATACTTAGACAACTAAATAAACAATGGAGAGATGTGAGATACTTAGACAACAAATTAAACAATGGAGAGATGTGAGATACTTAGACAACTAAATAAACAATGGAGAGATGTGAGATACTTAGACAACAAATTAAACAATGGAGAGATGTGAGATACTTAGACAACAAAATAAACAATGGAGAGATGTGAGATGGATAGACAACTAAATAAACAATGGAGAGATGTGAGATACTTAGACATTTAAATAAACAATGGAGAGATGTGAGATGGATAGACAACTAAATAAACAATGGAGAGATGTGAGATACTTAGACATTTAAATAAACAATGGAGAGATGTGAGATGGATAGACAACTAAATAAACAATGGAGAGATATAAGATACTTAGACAACTAAATAAACAATGGAGAGATGTGAGATACTTAGACAACTAAATAAACAATGGAGACATGTGAGATACTTAGACATTTAAATAAACAATGGAGAGATGTGAGATACTTAGACAACTAAATAAACAATGGAGAGATGTGAGATACTTAGACAACTAAATAAACAATGGAGAGATGTGAGATGGATAGACAACTAAATAAACAATGGAGAGATGTGAGATGGATAGACAACTAAATAAACAATGGAGAGATGTGAGATACTTAGACATTTAAATAAACAATGGAGAGATGTGAGATGGATAGACAACAAAATAAACAATGGAGAGATGTGAGATGGATAGACAACTAAATAAACAAGGGAGAGATGTGAGATGGATAGACAACTAAATAAACAATGGAGAGATGTGAGATACTTAGACATTTAAATAAACAATGGAGAGATGTAAGATGGATAGACAACTAGATAAACAATGGAGAGATGTGAGATACTTAGACATTTAAATAAACAATGGAGAGATGTGAGATGGATAGACAACTAGATAAACAATAGAGAGATGTGAGATACTTAGACAACTAAATAAACAATGGAGATATGTGAGATGGATAGACAACTAAATAAACAATGGAGAGATGTAAGATACTTAGACATTTAAATAAACAATGGAGAGATGTGAGATGGATAGACAACTAGATAAACAATGGAGAGATGTGAGATACTTAGACAACTAAATAAACAATGGAGAGATGTGAGATACTTAGACAACTAAATAAACAATGGAGAGATGTGAGATACTTAGACATTTAAATAAACAATGTAGAAATGTGAGATACTTAGACAACAAATTAAACAATGGAGAGATGTGAGATGGATAGACAACAAAATAAACAATGGAGAGATGTGAGATGGATAGACAACTAAATAAACAATGGAGAGATGTGAGATGGATAGACAACTAAATAAACAATGGACAGATGTGAGATACTTAGACAACTAAACAATGGAGAGATGTGAGATGGATAGACAACTAAATAAACAATGGAGAGATTTGAGATGGATAGACAACTAAACAATGCAGAGATGTGAGATACTTAGACAACTAAACAATGGAGAGATGGGAGATACTTAGATAACAAAATAAACATTGGAGAGATGTGAGATGGATAGACAACTAAATAAACAATGGAGAGATGTGAGATACATAGACAACTAAATTAACAATGTCTAAGACGTCATCTTAAAAAAAATTCTTTTGCCAAATAAATAAGCAATGAAAAAAGCAAAAGAGTTCTGATAGTTGAAAGTACTATGCTAAAAATAAATTAAATCGTTTATTAGTATTTCTAACACCGAATTCACCAAAAGGCTTTTTTTTATGCCACTTATTTTATCTTATAAATTACAGAAGTTACCTAACAGGAGAGGATAATTACATCCTACGCATAGGCGTGTGTAAATCTAGTCGTACTTGTTAATGTAAGTCATTGTTTTCCTGGCTGATTCAGGCAACCTGTTCCATGCTCTAATGACTCTAGGAAGGAAGGAACACTTGTACAAACTAGCCTTGCATATTTCTGAGTACTTTTATAATTTTGTTTTTGTATTTATAAGTATTGTTTCAGTTTTTTATTTTGTATTTTGAGTTTTTCAGTCTGTGTAACTGGTTAATCGTAAATAATATAAATGGATTATATAGGTTTTAGTTTTTTGTACACTAATTGGCATTTGTCTAGATGGAAAGACATGACTATGTATGTAACTCTACAAAAATGAAAACATTAAAAAGGAAAACATTATTTCTTTCTTTATGAAAATGTGTTTTGAAAAAGTCAATCTGATGTTTATATTAAAAAGTACAGTGAAATTATAAAATTGAAATTAAATCCTGCAACCATTCTAGGTTCGCTTCGTGCCTTGGTTGAAAATGTTCACCTCGAGACCACTCTGGGCTGTCATTGTAGGTCACTTCTGCAGCAATTACCTGGCCTACACGCTTATCACCTCACTGCCAACGTTTATGAAGGAGAGTTTGAACTTTGACATCAAGCAGGTCAGGTCTTGTTAGAACAACATTTTTGTTTGTTTCATTTTTCCATCATTAGTCGAGGAAAGTATTGCTCAGAATCTGAAACTGATGACTATGTTTTGATTCTTAGTGTAAAGTTTTGTTTTCATAAAGCAACAACAGTTCATAGTAGAGAACAGACGCACCATACAGAAAAGTTTATTGAGTGACAATAAAAAATTGTGTTAAGCTTTTGCTCTGGTCAACGAGTAGCACTGATATAGTCTGACAAAGCTAGAAACATACACATTTTTTGTTTGTACCTTTGACTTAGCTTATGTAGTTAAGATAAAGGAGGCGCGGTGGTTGAGCAGTAAAGCTCTTGGCTTCCAAACAAGAGGTTTCTGGTTCGAATCCAGATAAAAACTGGTATTTTAATGGGTATCTGACATTAGTTGGGTTAAAGTAAAGGCTGTTTGTCATTGTGCTGGCTACATGATACCCTAGTTAACCGTGAGCCACAGAAACAGCCTTTACATCATCTGCCCCATAGATCGCAAGGTCTGAAAGGGGAAACTTACTTAAGATAAAGCAGGTTCTCTGCTAAGATTTTTCCGAAGAATAATTTGTATCCTCTCTGCCGCTGCTGTCTCTAGTGTAACTTTGTTCATTTTCGATTGCATCATGCATGTGCAGTCGAATCTGACGATCGCTTTCATTCTAATAACCCAATTAACCCGATTCGACAGAATTTGTTTCACCACTTTAGGATTTGGTCAAATAGGCAGCTGGTTCGATTAACCGATGATCCGGTTAACTGAATTCAACTGTATATTTTTTGCGCCAAAAAACAATTTTCTAATTTGTGGTCCGAAAACCTTTTTAACCCCGTTGCTTATACATAAAATGTTGCAGCCAAAGAAAAGTCGGAAGTGTGAGGTTTTCGTCAACCCCAGGTTGGGTCAATAGTAAATTGGTAGTAAGGGATTTGGGAGCCGGGGCGATTTCGCCTCATTAGGGGCCCCTGCATTTTGACATTTTACATGAAACAATGTACTTAATAAATTCTAATGTGTGGAGAACATGCAACATGGACATTAATTTACATAACAACATGAAGAGCAAGATAACATGGCATTGGCTTAATATTTAATATAAAAAAAATTGGACTCTCCTTTGGGGGCCTCCCTCAAGTCCTAGCTACACCACCGTCTAGTAAGTACCCTCAAAAAATTATTTTTTAATGCTTCTAATAATGGCCAGATAGCTCTATCGAGTCAAAGTAAATTACATATTGAGTCATAAATCATAAAAATCAAAGAATTTGACACGATTTGTAACAACATAGATCTAAATAATGATTTAAAATCTTTTTTTTTTAGAATGGTGTATTGTCTTCGCTGCCCTATGTCTGTCAGTTCGTCTCGACAGTTTCTGTTGGTCACGCGGCTGACCTTATCAGACAGAGAGGTTGGATGTCAACAACAAATGTCAGGAAATCTTTTCAAGTTATTTGTAAGCATTCATTAACCTCATCTAGATCTACATTTGATTTTTTATTGAAAGACTGGACAAGGGAAAGAAAACTACTGGAATTTTCGCATGCTATATTTAGAGATGATAATACTAAATAAAACGAGTGTTACCTAAAAAGTGATGCATATTTTTTTTCTACGCTTATTTGTAGGTAGGGTTAGAGTCGGTGCTATATTTTACTCAGTTTAAAATCAAGAATGGACCTCATTCACCAATCGTAAACAAACAACATTTTGCCACGTGCTGCTCTATCTCTTTTATACAAATTACGATCTAATTTTAATACACAGTGGCTGTCACGTGACAGTTTTTTTCCGTTGTTTTATCAATATGATCACGTGACTAAATGTTGTTTGTTTACGATTGGAGAATGAGGTTGAGAAAATTGTATTAGAAAATCTGTCATTCTCTTTTAAGAGATCATCATGCCATTGATGTGGACACATATATTGGAATTGTTTAGAACCTTATACGTCCAACTTTAGATAAGTGTTTAAGTTTAGTTTTTAATGAATACGCCGACAGTAACCAAGATTTATTATCTCTTAAACTTACATAAACATAGTCTTGTTTATCATTTATATAATATAGTGCTATTTTCTTTCCACGCAGCATACTGACCTTAACTTTTCTTATAGGTGGTAACAATTTTCTATTCAGACCCGGAGGAGTCAAAGAATCACAACTAAATCCTATTTTATTCAATAGCCTTTCTAAGAATTTCCATTCTAAATTTCAATCCAAATTCTAAGAATTTCAGAGCGCATTTCAACACTAAGCCAACCCTACTTCTATATACTAGCAACTAGCAGAGCATGCTACCACTGGGGACAGGGTGGGATCGGTTCTAATATAGATAGATGGATTTAAGGAAAATTCATGAAAAGTCTCAGAAAAACTGGTCAAGCGATGTAGATTTCTATAAGAAAAGTAAAACAAATTACATTCTTTTTAATACATTTTTTTTTCAAAACCTCAAACAAAAGATGTACTTTAATACGTGACTTTACAAAATATTATAAATTGAGAGAGAGACAGAGCAAGAGAAACAAAATACTACGTACAGCAAAGAAGAGGAGGCAACGGTGCCGAAATCGGACACTTTCAAATCCAAATCCAGGTCTACATCTGTATGAATATGTACATTTATATTTGAAATGGTTTCAATGTTTGATATTTCAGCTTTTCTTGGCATCACGCTGTTTGTCTCTATTGTTGGCCTAATGAGATGTGAACAGCGCCACATCGCGGTGCTCTTTCTTTGTCTGTGCACAGTGTTCAACAGTCTCAGCAGAGGGGGCTACGTGGTCAATCACTTGGACCTGGCACCAAGGTAAACACATTGCCACATCTTAACTTGATAACAGTTGTGTTTGTGCTTTGTTGTTGTTCGCTAACAAATAAGTCTGTTCAAGTGAATAATGTAGGAAGTTATTTCAAAAGATTATGTTTTCGAAATCACTTTCTTTTCTGTTTTAATTCTACAAAAGAAAAATGGGGGGGGGGGGGCTTTTTTCACCTTATAACGCAGACGACCAAGAATGAGAGAGGGGAGAGAAAAGGCAGAAAAAAAGAGAGGATCAAAACTTGTGTGAAAGAAGAAATGAGTGCATTAAGAATTTTTAATTCCACCGAATATGTCCTATTAAGATCTTAGAGAGAAAGTGGTCACACCCTTAAAAAAAGATACTAACAACAGAGCCAGACAGGCCTTAGAGTGGAACCCCTCAGGGCACAAGACGTAGAGGAAGACACACACACACTAAAAAAACAACAAAAAAAAACGTAGCGACGGAGTGTACTAGATGAAGCCGAGAGGACAGGAAAGAGCTTGGAAGCAATAAAAAAAAAAGAGACTGTGGAGAGTGGCGTGTTTTTACTGAGGCCCTATGTTCCATGAGGAACACAAAGAAGAGATGATGATGAATATGTCCTATTTAGTGTTGTACTTACAGTTTTTCTTTATTTCTCCCCCCCCCCCCAGACCAGTCTTTTATTAATTTGATTCAACCGTTATATTTGTATAGCATTCAAACATCCAATGTAAAATAAAATAATAGGTCTAAAAGGCTTATTATAATACGTTGATACCGTTCAGATATAACAAACAGTGAGCAGTGAGATTCATAACAAATGAATATTCACATTTGACTAGAGTAACACCTTTAGTAAAATCACTAAATTTAGAAAACCTTCAGCACAGAAGACTTAAAAGTAAAGTAGCAATTATACATAAAACACTGAACCATAATCTTCAAATACAAAAACAAAATTTAATAAAATACTCTGAGAGACACAAAGATAAAGGCACATTCCTCGTCCCATATGCTAGGACAAATTTGTACAAATACTCCTTCTTCCCTAGTGCTATTAGAGCATGGAATGGGTTGCCTGAGCTAGCCATGAAAACCAGTGACTTGGCAGAATTTAAGTCATTGGTTAATATGCATGACTAAATGCATGACGCGTAGGACGTAATCATCTTTTTTGAAGAAACGTCTGTATTATATAAGATAAGATGACAAATATAGTAAAAACCAAGATATGAAAGAAATATTTTAGATATTTCAGAAATGAACATTTACAGAACCTAGTTTCTTACGCCAATTACTGAGACGAAATAACTTATTATTCTTATTAGAAAAAGACATTAACCAACCAGTCGATGACCTCTGGAATTTCATTAAAAACCATCTTAAAAGCATTATAGAAAATCATATACCAACTAAATACACATCAAACAAAATAAATAAATGCTGGTTTAATAATAGACTAAAGAAGCTTTGTAAACAGAAGGAAAACCTATATAGAAAATTTAAAGAAACCAAGGCAGAAAGAGTTTACAAAAAGTATATAAAAATTAAACACCTAACCCAAAAAGTAAGCAGACAGCTGCAGAGTGAATACATAAACAATGTAATATCTAAAGATAACAACAAAAACCTATGGTCATACATTAAGTCTAAGAAAATGGAAATAACAGGCATAGCGCCATTAAAAGATGAACATAACATAATACATAATGATAATGAAACTAAAGCAAACATCCTAAACAAATACTTTGCATCAGCATTCTCAGCCCCAGGAGACAAAGACATATTTCTTAATTTGAACCAAGTAGACAACATAGAAGATTTAGTAGTACAAGAAAATGGAATTAAAAAACTATTAGCCAACACCAAACCAAATAAAGCGTCTGGACCTGATGGTATTCCAGCTAGATTACTCAAAGAACTAAGCAATGAGCTAGCCCCAGTGTTCAAAATACTCTTTCAGGCATCGCTTAACCAGGGCAGAGTACCAAAGGACTGGAAAGAAGCTATTGTCACCCCCCTATTTAAAAAAGGAGAAAAATCTGATCCAGGAAACTACAGACCAGTATCACTTACCAGCATCACATGTAAAATACTAGAACACATAATATGTAGCAACATCATAAACCACTTAGACAAACATAATGTCCTCACCCCATACCAACATGGCTTTAGGAAATATAGATCATGTGAAACACAACTAATAGGACTAATTGATGATTTCTCAAAAGGTTTAGATAATAGTGAACAAATAGATGCTCTCTTACTAGATTTTTCCAAGGCTTTTGACAAAGTTCACCACCATAGTTTGCTTAAAAAATTAAAATATTTCGGCATTAACGGTCCACTGCATCAGTGGATTAAAGATTTTCTGATAGGGAGAGAACAAACTGTAATAATAAATGGCTCTAAATCAACACCAATAACAGTAAACTCAGGTGTACCTCAAGGAACAGTCTTGGGTCCACTACTATTTTTAATTTACATAAATGATTTACCAAATTGCATTAGTTCAGGAACAAAAGTCAGATTATTTGCAGACGATTGCATAATATATAGAACAATAAAAACAAAACAAGACACAGATATTTTACAAAGAGAATTAGATGAATTACAGAAATGGGAATCAAATTGGAGCATGTCTTTCCACCCAGAAAAATGTCAGTTGTTAAGAGTAACAAAAAAAATTAAACAAATTAATTCCACTTATCTTATTCATGGCAAACCAGTAACACAGACTAAAAACTCAAAATACCTAGGTGTTATAATAAATGAAAAACTGTCATGGAATCCACATATTGATGAAACTATAAAAAAATCCAACAAAGCATTAGGGTTTATTAAAAGAAATTTCTATAAATCAAATAAGAACATAAAACTAAAATGTTATTTAACCTTGGTTAGGCCAATAATAGAATATGCATCCACCGTGTGGGACCCCTCAACTCAAGAAAACATTAAGAAACTGGAACAAACACAAAATAGAGCAGTGAGATTCATAACAAACGAATATTCACATTTGACTAGGGTAACACCATTAGTAAAATCACTAAATTTAGAAAGCCTTCAGGACAGAAGACTCAAAAGTAAAGTAGCAATTATACATAAAACACTGAACCATAATCTTCAAATACAAAAACAAAATTTAATAAAATACTCTGAAAGACACAAAAATAAAGGCACATTCCTCGTCCCATATGCTAGGACAAATTTGTACAAATACTCCTTCTTCCCTAGTGCTATTAGAGCATGGAATGGGTTGCCTGAGCTAGCCAGAAAAACCAGTGACTTGGCAGAATTTAAGTCATTGGTTAATATGCATGACTAAATGCATGACGCGTAGGACGTAATCATCTTCTTTTTTGAAGTAACGTCTGTATTATATAAGATAAGATAACTAATGGACTATTTTATGTTCTGTTTCTCAGTTATGCTGGGATTCTCTTTGGTATCACAAACACTGCCGGCACAATACCTGGAATGATTGCCCCAATTATAGCTGGAGCCCTCACTCCTAATGTAAGTCAAGTTTTATATGACACTACTCTCTGTGTTACGAAATTAAACACATCTTCTTATAATTGTACTGTCTTGTCTTTTGTCTGTTTTGTCTTACAGAGAACAGCGGATGAATGGAGAATTGTCTTTTATGTCTGTGCCGCAGTGGCTGCCTTCGGTGCTGTCGTCTACTTTTTTCTGGCCGATGGAGAGCTGCAGGAGTGGGCCGTGCCACCTGATGTTAAGATTAAGATGGACATTCTGGAACCACATATGATTACCAAAGATAAACCGCCGAGCTTGACAACTTTACTAACACCTGATAAAGTAAACCATGTTCCGGAAACTGCTAAAGTTTCAGCTCAAGAAGTCCAACAAGAGAATGAGGTTGATAGTGAAAAACTTCAAGAAATTCTAAAGTCAGACGAAAATATCAAAATATACAGATTTTAATATTATTTCCTAACTTCAGCGAGCTGTACTGAATCAACTGGTGGATAGATAGATAGATAGATAGATAGATAGATAGATAGATAGATAGATAGATAGATAGGTAGGTAGGTAGGTAGGTAGGTAGGTAGGTAGGTAGGTAGGTAGGTAGGTAGGTAGACAGACAGACAGACAGACAGACAATGAAACAGTTAGATAGATTAGATTAGATTAGATTAGATAGATGGATGGATGGATGGAGGGATGGATTGATGGATGGATGGATAGATCGATAGATAGATAGATAGATAGATAGATAGATATATAGATAGATAGATAGATAGATAGATAGATAGACAGACACACAGACAGACATAGATAGATAGATAGATACATTCATACATGCATACATACATACATACATACATACATACATACATGCATACATACATACATACATACATACATAGAAAGAATAATGTTATTACAATAGAAATGGAACACAAAAAGGACTACTGTTAATTTGTATATAGTATTAACATTAATGTAATAAGTTTGCATCATTGTTAACATTTTCAATGTGTAATGAAATGTACATTTGTAAAACACATTTACTCCAGTTTAATAAAGATATTTTAAATATTATTACTACTTGTTAGTAGTAATAGTAGTACTTTTCAACATTTTCTTTTTCTCCAAGACATACTTGAATAAAGTCAGTTGTATTTATAATACTTGGACTTTAATTTCTAAAACATTACACACTAAAATGTAGAAGAGCTCTAGTTATTCAGCGTAGTCACCTTTTTGTTTTGCATTTTGTTTCATATTGTTACATAAACAATGGAGAGATGTGAGATGGATAGACAAATAAACAAACATTTAAAAAAAAAAAAAATAAACAAACGAAGTCAAAAAAAATAAAAAAAAATAAATAAATAAACAAACGAAGTCAAAAAAAATAAATAAATAAACAAACGAAGTCAAAAAAAATAAATAAATAAACAAACGAAGTCAAAAAAAAAAATAAATAAACAAACGAGGTCAAAAAAAACAAACGAGGTAAAAAAAAAACACCAACCAAACAACAACGTGGCATTGCTTTCTTCTCCATGACGTCACATGCTTACAACACTAGACTAAATCATTTCTTTGTAAACATTAGTAAGTTTAATTAAACATTTGCGCACCAATATTATGTAAGCCCTTCTAGCCTTTTCACCAAACATAAAATTAACATAGACGGCTCACCTCAAGTAGCATGACAAGTTGTAATAAAAATATGAATAAAACAAAAACTACATTTCTGTAAAGATTATTGCATTTTATCTTCTCCAATAATAAATCAATCTACGTAAGAATTTCTAATAGTGACGCTTTTTTCACTAACTTCTACCATCCCTTAGTATCTTAAACCGTTGGGGCACCACACAAGATCTGTTGACCATCTTTCTCCATTCCTCTCATTTTTTTGCCTTGAATAGAGTTTTATTCAATGACAGGTCTGTCCATTCCTTTATGTTGTCTTCCCATCACTTTCTCTGTCTGCCTGTTCTGCTTTTTTTTTTCGTGGTGCTCACTTAATATAAGCAAAACTACAATGCTCGTATTTGTTTGCAAGAGCGAAATAAAATACAGTTAGAGAGTAGATTTTGGAAGAGCAGCTGAAATCCTTTTCTTTTTCCTTGGTCATTGTTAAGTACAAATGGAAAGCAACGAATAATTATGAATTGCGCTGAGATACTTTGTGAATACCCTTTTTAGTGGAACCCGAAAAGGGGAAGAAGTCGCTAGTAGTTTTTGGTTTGTCTGTAACGGAAAGATGTTTGCGCTCCATCGTGGACTTGAGGTGATAAGACCGCACTGCAAACAGCGTTGTTGTTGTGAATGCCGATGTAAACATTATCGTTGAACTGCTTATAGTGGCTTATAGCAACGGTTTGTCTAGATTGTGGAGGCTCTTAAAGATTTTCTATTCCAATAGTCTTGTACAACGACATTTAGAACTAACAGAACATATAATGATATAAGCAATTTTTCGGATTTTCCAAAATGAGTTTGAGTAAATATTAACTTTCAATGAAAAATGATTCAACTGAGCGAGGTTCGGTCACCAGGAATTAATTCACAGATAAACTTGGTACAAAGCTTATACAAACTCACCCAGTCTATCTGTTTGGGACTAATCGTTATGTCTCACTTCCCATTCTCGAAACACTCATTCAATGCCACTACATTTTTTCTTAGTAAATATCACGTTTTATCTGGTTTTATGTGTCGATAGGCTTAGACAAATAATTATTTAATTAGTACTAAGCCACACTTTCTGCTTCGATCTAGGCCCCTATCTATCGATAGCTAATTCTTAGTTAACACGCGACGCACAGCCTGGGCCACTTTACCTTTTGTTCCTAATGTAATTTTCTTAAAGTCACTAAAATACAAAGGCTTGATAACCTGTTCTTGATTGAGTTCAGATCTCACTGTTCGGAGAATATAGTTTTGTTTTTTTTAGATTTAAATATTGTGATTTTTTTTGGGGGGGGATGGAATCACGTGCCAGCGTAATATACTGGAAGAAAACTCTTCAGATGGCCTTAGCAAGCAGTAACAAAGTCTCTAAGCATTCTTTAAGCATTCAGTGCCTGCAGTTAGAGAGCAGCTGAAGACTGTCTTATGCATCGTACAGAACCGGTGTAATGTCCGTAAGAGCTGAGCCGAAGGCTCTTCGAGCTCTAAGTTTGAAAAAAAACCTGCTTGGTCGTCCAGCCAGAACTGTAAAAAAAAAAACAACCTGTGTGAACGTACAGTTCTGTTTGAGAGCGACCCAAGTCAATGCCTATGTAAAACATTGCTGTTTCCGATGCCTTTGGCTCCGACACATGATTCGCCGCTCATGGCCGAAGGCCTAGGACAACGGGAGCCTCCGTCATATTCCTTCGTTATACCAAGCTAGCCGTGGGGGACTCGCCATTATGTAACGGTCCTTTCAGGAACGGCGCATAGAACCAAGTGTATTGAAAGCAGAGGCAGAGGAAGTTGCTCGGTGCACATTTCCAGGCATTCCAAACTAAGAAAGTTATTTTCATTTTGAATATGGAAAAGCAAATGTTATCGTAATTTAGCATCTGCTATAGTGCAGACAAGTAGTTTCATTTTTCTGCCATGGATCTTTTAGAGTCTATAAGCTCTCAATAGCTCTGGAATACTTACAAATTTAAATATAACAGTAAACTAATTAAAGACGTAGAGACTCTGTTGGGGGCAGACAGAAATACGAAGAAATTCGCCGCTTATAACGACAAGGGCGGATCCCGAGTCTGTGCACTATGAATGTGGCACGACCCTAGCATCCTATTTTCGGTCGCTGTCATTGTGTTAACTTAAGACGGTACTTGTGGCGAATGGCTCCTGGTCCACGCCTGGCTTTTGGATAAAATCCTTTCTGACGTTCCACCGGATAATGGCACCATCGCTGCCCATTCCCTACTGGACTTTATTAAAGGTGAAGGCCGAGGACACACAAACCCATGGTCAATGTCCTTAGTGTTGGTTAGCCAGCGTGCAATTCAGGTCATCATGCTCTGTGATAAATCAACTGCTGCGGATGCATGCATGTCTATATAATGATTCAACGAAATATTTTTCATTTTCTATATATAGAAGATCAACAGTAAGTTCATGTCAATACCCAGTTTTAGCAGTCCCCGATAGGAGAAAAGTCGCTATTAGTTTTGCGTAGTCTGTCTGTCCGTCCGTCTGGTTTAGATCACAGAAACTAGAAAATCAAATGAAAATTGGACATCAAGATATTTTACATCTTTCAAATTTTTGATGCAATAGCTACTTTTTTCTTTTCTCAAAGAGATTAGTTTAATTTTAAAATTAACTATTCATGCAGTTTTTTTCATAAAAATACACCACTTTTAAATGAAATACTGCAAGGGAGGTATGTTTTTTAAAAAGGTCACAGACTTCATTCATTAAAAACTCAGGCTTCATTCATAACGCACAGTCTTGACATATCTTCATGACACGCTTGACGATAATCTAAATCAGACTAAAAAGATCTCAGATGTAGATCCTGCTTTAGATATAAATGTTTTAATAATTTGAACAAAATTTAAATCGATAAACTATTAAGGCAATAGCTTAGCTTCTGGCAGTTAGGGGTGCAGTTTTATTTATTATGTAAACACTAGCATCAAATTTGAAGCGGAATTGACGCTAACAGCATAAAGTAAACTATTACTAGTACTAATTCTGATCATATTACTGTAGATACGGTAGTGACGATAGGGTGTTCTTATGTTATTAATCATCTGTATGCATCAATCCATCCTCTACTGCTAGATCTAGAATTTCTTGAACGAGATCAAGAACTACATTCAATATTTAGATTTAATTTAAATTAGATTTGGATAGGCCTGTATGTAGAAACTCGCCCAGAACCGAGACGCCGGGACGAAGCTACAGGCAATGATCCAGATATGTAGAAAATAGTACTATCTTATCTTATACAACACAGACGTTACTTCAAAAAAGAAGATGATTACGTCCTACGCGTCATGCATTTAGTCATGCATATTAACCAATGACTTAAATTCTGCCAAGTCACTGTTTTTTCTGGCTAGCTCAGGCAACCCATTCCATGCTCTAATAGCACTAGGGAAGAAGGAGTATTTGTACAAATTTGTCCTAGCATATGGGACGAGGAATGTGCCTTTATTTTTGTGTCTTTCAGAGTATTTTATTAGATTTTGTTTTTGTATTTGAAGATTATGGTTCAGTGTTTTATGTATAATTGCTACTTTACTTTTGAGTCTTCTGTCCTGAAGGCTTCCTAAATTTAGTGATTTTACTAATGGTGTTACTCTAGTCAAATGTGAATATTCGTTTGTTATGAATCTCACTGCTCTATTTTGTGTTTGTTCCAGTTTCTTAATGTTTTCTTGAGTTAAGGGGTCCCAAACGGTGGATGCATATTCTATTATTGGCCTAACCAAGGTTAAATAACATTTTAGTTTTATGTTCTTATTTGATTTATAGAAATTTCTTTTAATAAACCCTAATGCTTTGTTTGATTTTTTTATAGTTTCATCAATATGTGGATTCCATGACAGTTTTTCATTTATTATAACACCTAGGTATTTTGCGTTTTTAGTCTGTGTTACTGGTTTGCCATGAATAAGATAAGTGGAATTAATTTGTTTTAGTTTTTTTGTTACTCTTAACAACTGACATTTTTCTGGGTGGAAAGACATGCTCCGATTTGATTCCCATTTCTGTAATTCATCTAATTCTCTTTGTAAAATATCTGTGTCTTGTATTGTTTTTATTGTTCTATATATTATACTAGACTTTATAAGCTATAAACTGAAAACGACACTATATAATCTACATAATCATCTTGTGCACTTTGACAGAATATTTACATTTAAACACTACGTCATATAGTTCTGTAGAGCTTGATGTAATAATAATAATAATAATAATAATAATCTTTATTATCCGTATGGAAATTTGTCTTACAATTTGTGCATTACACCAAACAAAAATCATTATAACTATATATAACTATAGGAAACCAAAGTGTACATTCACACCAGACTCACTCATAATTTACATGTGACAAAGTTTATACCAGATTGCTCTTATTTAATGATTTGATTGACAGGGGAACAAAAGAGTGTTTGTGACTGTTTGTCTTTGCTTTCGGTGTCTTGTATCTCTTTTGTGATGGTAAAATCACAAAATCCTGACACAAAGGGTGATTCTTTATTTCGAGGATCTTGTTAGCTTTTTTATAGATTTAATGAGTACAACGACATCTAGATTATCTTTCTATGTAATATAAAAGAGAAGTGATGGCATTTGTATGTGTATGAAATTAGACTATAGAAAATGTATGAAAAACTTTGACCGAAAATTAAACTGTTCATAATTTTGTAACCATGATAATAGCAGCATGAAATTAGGAACAAATACTTCTTTACATGATTTTTAAATTCGGTACTATAAGTTGCATATAAAGTAAACATTGGGTTGAATAAAACAATGTAGAGAATTAGAACATTAAGTTTCGCGATAAAATGGAATGGAAATCACCAATTATAAAGTTAGTTCTGTGATCGAGTCAGAAAGAACGTTTAAAGGGAGCTAATATTTTTTTTATTCATTTGTATAGAACAACTTTTATTCGTATGTTTGTTTAGTGCGTTGTACAACAATATCTGGGAGGTTTCCGTGCTGTGTTTAGGTGATCAGTTAACGCAGCTCTGCTTTCATTACACTCTGTTTCAAATCCCAATTCCAGAAGAATCTTATTATTGATGACGCGTTGTCTTGTTTGAGTTCAAGAGGCAAATAACAGTAAACAATTTTTTAAAATTTTATTTAGAGACGAATTTGACAGGGGCCGCCTCTAAGTTTGTGTAGCAACACAAACTCTCTTTATAATATTGTTTTATTACTACTTTTAGTTTTGATTTTTTTTCTTCCAGTGGCGGCAAACTCTTGAAAACCAACAAAATATTACTCACTAGATTTACTTCTAATTATCATTTTACATTAAATTTATAATTTATTTCAATTTTCAAGAATTGCACTTGCGTATACAATCTTCATTATTAATTGTTTCTTACTTTGAAAGTTTTACGGTATTTCACTTACACATTAGACTCTACGTGTTCACATAGTCCCTCTGCGTAGACCTTGTAGTTCCAGTGTGGTATGTAGGACAGTTGTGACAAGGCATTTATTATTATTCTCTTGTGATGAATACACTACCAGGCTCACATTTACCACATGACGTACCACAACTGTAATAGTTGATTAGGACATGGAGGTAGCTTCTAAAGGTAAACTAACTTACAGAGCACTATAATTGTTTACAGAATTTCAAATCATTTCTGAGATCATTAAATCGAATATTTGATCTAAAAGACTTGTACAAATTTCAAAAGAGTCATTAGTCATCTGAGGCCATTTCATATGTCATTAACATTTATAACTTTTTGTCAAACTTCTGGATTGACGTGAACATAGAAATGCCTGACGAAAAAATTATTGATTTTATCGATTTATTGTATTTATTTGTCTTTCTTATCCTTAATCCCCAAATTAATATCGAGAAAGGGGCCGCATTCAGAGGGCCGCATTCAGAGTTCACTGTTAGTCCTCCTTGAAATCATTGAGAAATTAAAAGCGGTTTACGCCCCTGCTAAAAAGATATATGATCGTTTTTATTTATGATTTAAACATTTTTAGCACTATTACAAAGAGGAAAATTCGGTGCCAAATATAGTTGAGATGTAACCAGACTAGAACAATCTAGATCTAATCAACAGATAGACCAATGTTAATTCTTATTCTCTGATTTTCATCGTCGGATCCAGTTGATTTTAATTCTTTCTCTCCCACAGCTCCTTTGTTTCGCTCCCAAAGATTTCTCCTGGTGATACTTTCATTCACTGGTACACTCGTTGTCCTCACGTCACGCATCAATCTCTCAGTGGCTGTTGTATGCATGGTTCGAAGCTCGACTATCAACGTCACCCTGCTGTCTTCGTTTGAGGATGAGCCTGGAAGCAACACGTCAAAGACTGGCCAGAAGTGTGGTGATCAGGTTGTCACCAGGAACACTTCTGATAGTAATGTAAGCCATTAGATATGTGTATTAAAGCTCCTATTTTAAAACCTTTGCCTACTTGTTGGTTGCTGGAAGTACTATGAGTAGACACAGTAGATGGTGGTGTGTGCTTTAAAACAAAATTTCGATATTCTTTACTTTAATTTCTTTTATAATCCCTTATAAGGTCAAACAATGTTCTTTCCATAAAATTAGGTAAAAAAATTGTAAAAAGCTGAAATATCCGTTATTCTTTCGTATACTCTTAAATAAAAATAGTTTTAAAGCATATATTTTTAAATGGGTTTAAAATTCATATTTTCTTAATTAAATGGGTTTAAAATTCATATTTTCTTAATTCTCTTTAAGAATTCGTAATTCTTTATGCATTATAGACTGCCATTAGAACCTCAAAGCTCACTTCTTACTTATAAATTTTAAGTGTGAAATATTAATAATTGATATATCTTTGTTATTAGTTCATAAAAAGCCATAAATAATGAAAAGTAGAAGGCTATGCCAAAAAGCTCGTTGTCACATAGTTACAAAACTTTAGCGTTATCGATGAACAGAATGAAATGAAGATAACATCTGTGTTTCATTCGTATTTTTTTTTCTACTTAGACCGATTGTTACTTTCAGGTTGGAGAGTTCGATTGGGATAAAAGTACAATCTCTGAAATGTTGTCAACCTTCTACTATGGATATATTATAACCCAGATACCAAGTAAGTGGATATACTACATCCAGCTTTAAATTGAATGCTTATCTTGAGGTGAAGATACATCTAAATTTAAATACTTTTTTTTTAATATCGGCATGTTCCTTAGTCTACTAGACCTATGTCTACTTGATCTGAGTCCATTAGACTTGAGTGACAGAATCCACTAGACCTGAATCTACTAAACCTGATTCTACTAGACCTGATTCTACTAAGCCTGATTCTACTAGACCTGATTCTACTAGACATTATTCCACGAGACCTGATTCCACTAGACATGATTCTACTAGAGCTCATGGTTCCGCAATACGACAATCTTCTTGACACTGTTTTTTTCCCCATCTCTGTCTATTCTAACAAATATTTGTAAACCCACACTATGTACATTGAAGCAGTCTATTCTAACAAGTATTTGTAAACCCACAACATGTACATTGAAGCAGTCTATTCTAGAAACTGATTTATCTAACTTACCGTTATCTCCTTTGGTTGCCCTAATAAGCCTTATCGATGTTGTGATGCTGTTGTATTAACGTAGTTTTTACACGATCGACTGATTTCGTCCTTATACAGTCATTTCCATAACCACTTCAAGCATTTATTTATAAGTTAATCAGATATTTGTGTGTGTGTGCTACATCTGCCAGGTGGTTGGCTTGCATCACGTTACGGGGGCAAAAGAATCTGGGGAGTGAGCATGATGATCTGCTCAGTGTGTTCACTCCTGACACCACTTTGTGCCAGAACTCACGTGTATTTGGTGTACGCTGTACGTTTTATCCTTGGCTTGGCAGCAGTAAGTTGTTTTATTTCAGTATACACCTAATGTGGTTTGAGATAGTGCATGTGCTATTTATAACGAAATACTAAAACAAACCTTGTTTCTTTTGTAATGAAAATAATTCTAAAAAATTGATGCGAGGTATAGAACAAAAAGATGGGGGTTTAAGTATCTTAAAAGTTCGTGGCAATGTTACATACATAAACATTAATCTTCAATTACGACCTCTTTAGTTTGATCTACATCCAATGCTCAAGTTTGTTTGTTGTTGTTTTTTAATCCCGTCCCTTAGATTCGAAAAGATATCTTCTCCAGATATTGCAAGTATTCCACGTGATTTCTGCTGATTGGTAAAGTTGGAGGTTCTGCGGACGACATGACACCCTCGTTAACCGTTGGCCACAGAAATAGATGACCCTTAGATCATCTTCCCTTTCGATCACAAGGTTGACTTGCGTCACAGAATTACTTTATTCTTTACTCATTATCTGTAGAAAAAAAGCCAAAAAAAAAAAAAACTTCCAAAGAAAAAAAGAGAAAAAAAAATGTCTGTGTTTTTACATTGACATTAAGTTTCTTTACATTTAGCATTAATGAGGTCCGTTAAAATGAGAATTTATAATTAATCAAAATTTAGATTTCTTTTATGTTTATAAATATGTAAATAGTTTCATTTTTAATTACCAAAACTTTCAGGCTGTATCTTTTCCTTGCATTCAAGCCATGTTAGGTAAATGGGCGCCTCCCTTTGAAAGGAGCAAGCTGTTATCATTCATTCTCTCAGGTACAGAGAATTGACAATTTTTCATAATTTGTTTTGTTGCTTTTTTATTTAAAAGAAATATTTTTTTTAAGGAAATGGAAAGTTAATATTGTATACATTGGAACATTGTTTCAAAATTGAAGCTTAATAAGTCTTAGAACTGTTTCAATCTATGTATCTAATTAATACGATTTTTTTTATAGACCTTGCAAAACTGAACATACCCATTCCTTTGTGAAATGACAGAAAAGCTAGAAAATTGATGAACACTATTTAAGAGTACAATCATATAGAATGCCCAGTTTTAATTTAAAGACTGACATTGATCTTGTTAACAGGTATCCCAGTTGGCAGTATTACAACCTTTGCTTTTGCTAGTCTGTTGTGTCAGTATGGCTTTGATAATGGTTGGGGCTCTGTCTTCTACTTATCAGGTACTGGCGTTTGTAATGCAGAGACGTATTGACCATAAGCAAAATAGTAGATAACTTTTTAATCATGAAAATAGAGAATATGTCAAACAATAATCATACAATTAATGCAGCTGTATTCTAAAAACTAAATGAATTCATTTGAGACCCAGAAATATTTATACAGAAATAACCACGCCAAATAAATTGGAAAGTCTCTATTTCATCCTTTGGTAGGAGTGATCTACTAGCTTTTAAATCAGATGGAAAAACAGTTTAGAAAAAACCCACACCCACCCCACTGTTGACACACCTTAACGAAACTTCCAACCATACCCTCTTTAAATATTACTATTTTATTCATCTTAGATAGATCCTATTATCCTAACGACCTAAGTGGCAGTGTGGAAGAGCTTGTAAGAACTTTTCAATAGCACAGACTGCAAAAAAGCTTGCAGCTCAACAGCAAAGGGCTGGCTAGATACAGAAGAAGAAGATGTCCGATATTCCAATGTATTTGAATTTCAACACTAGATGAAATTGTGGAGAAAATGAAATAATTATATGCGAATAATCCCTTGATATATCTCCAGGTATAATCAACCTGCTCTGGGTGGCAGCCTGGTTTTACCTGACTGCTGATTCTCCAGCACAACACAAATGGATATCGGAAAGAGAAAAGATCTACATAGAAGCATCCATTGGCATAGGCGCCATTAGAAAAGTAACAAGATTTGTATAGTTCATAAAAAACATACATGAAATTAAAACAGAGGCCTACCTGTCAATGACGCAATGAAATCTGGAGTTCAAAGTAGAAAAACATTTTGTTTTAACAATATTACATTACAGATCAAACTTACCTAAGAAAGATAAATACTTACCTAGCATAGATACATAACAGATATAGAACTGCATAATATAGATTTAGAGATGTGGAAACAATTTTACAGTAATCGCTATCATTGTAAGGCAGTGATACTAAATCTTCGGCCCATGGGCTATATTCGGCCCGAGATCTGATACTCTGCTCCACTAAACTTTTGCCATCAGTGCGGTATTGAGACTGTGGTAAACTAACCGTAGTCAAGTGTACTAGTAAATATCTTTGAGGTAGACAAGGGCCGGAAGGAGTCAAACAACAATATGGTCAAAAAGACATCCATTAGTCATGTGACGTGATGTGCCGGTACATCTATATATGAGGTGTCTTAAAGGAAAAATAATAAGTCATCCATAAAAATGAACATAGAAAGATAATTCAGTATATCTTAGCGACCAATATGTAGAGTATGTACTTTACGGTGTGTGTGTGTGTGTATATAGTGGGTGGAGGGGTTAAGGCATTCCATATGGTGGGAAGCGTGGTCGAGAGGCCAACTTGGCTTGGCTACCTAGAAGGAGGTTCGACACCCGACTCGGGCAGAGTTGTGTTTACTGAGCGCCTAAAGGCAGCACGGAAAACCTTCTCCTAGATACCCCCTCCTCCCCCACTGGTCCACAAATGAGATTGGACCAAAAGCGCTCTGAGCATGCTATCAGCATGAAAGTAGCGCTATATAAAATAATAATATGCAGATAAAAAAGTTGTTAACACTTAAGAAGAAACCATTGAATGAAACAAGTGCAACAATAAAAACCTAGAAATTGAGGTGGCCAAGATTAATGAGACCCAGTCATGCAAATTTATGTATCAAAGTTCCTGGTGCACACTTTGAACACCTCTTCTGAACTATGCAATGATTAGTGTGTTTTTGTTATTCTGTTGTTACTGTTACTTCTCTATAAGCATTTGAACTGCTTTATCCAAGTCTCTTTTATCTTGGCCAAACTGTATAAGCACTGATGCCTTAGGGTGGTGTTAGTTGAATATCCACAACGAAAGAAATAAAGACTTGTAATTTTATTTTAATTAAATTGTCAAGTGCAATATGTTATGAAGAGTAAACTGTGAGTAGATTGTGAATACTTTATTTAGCCTGCACATTTGTTTAAATTTCACCAAGCACTATTATGCAGCATATTTGAACTATAGACTAGACGTTAGAAGCTGGAACGGAAATGACTGTCGAAATCCTTGACCGGCATTTCAAATATATCTTAAGACTCATTATGGACAATCCTTATTGGAATAACCGAAAATGTTTTAAAAAATAAAACAAAACAGTAGGGTTTATAAAAAGAAATTTTTACGAATCAAACATAAACACAGAACTTAAATGCTAAAACTAAAATGCTGGAAAAGACACAAAATAGAGCAGTGAGATTCATAACAAACGACATTTGACTAGAGTATAAATTTTAAGAAAATCTTTAAATTTAAAGGCACTTCAGAACAGAAGACTAACAAGTAACAATCATACATAGAACACTTAGCTATAATTTACACAAACAAATCCTATTAAAAATATTTAGAAATATACAAAGATAAAACCTCATTTCTTATTCCATATGCAAAGACAAATTCGTACAAGTGCTCCATTTTCACTAGTGCTGTTATAGCATGGCACACGTTGCCTGAATCAGTCATGATAAGCAATGACTTAACAGAGTTTGGGTATCTAATTGACTCATATATACGCGTAGGGGGGTATATATTTTGAGCGACTGTCGTCAAATAAGATAAAGATTTAACTTCTCGTCTGTCTGTTCTCTTTGCAGTCGGTCTGTCCAGTCTCTAAGTAAAATGCATGACCGGATGGACACTTGGATAGGAAGTAATTATTTGTTAGGGGAAAGTCTGTAACTAATAAGAAGATACTACAAGACTTAAGTTAAAAGAAGCACCGGACTAGAAAAGAAAGAACATTATAAGGCTTTATGGAACAGTCAAATGTCAATGTTGGCAATTTCTTTTCAAGTTTCATTAATGTTTGTGTTTCCAATCTTTCTTAGGTCCATTACGTGCCTTGGTGGAAAATATTGACCTCCTTACCTGTATGGGCTATTGTTGTAGGTCAAGTATGCAATAATTATGTGCACTTTAGTTTCATCACCTTGCTACCCACCTACCTGAAAGAAAGTTTAAACTTTGATATCAAACAGGTTGGTAGAGCCTTCACGGCAATAGAGAACTTAACTAACAACTGCTCTGCCAGCATCAGAAATGTTTTAGACATGTTGCCACTGGGTATGCACAATCACCTGAAAGACTGCACTTATTTTAAGTCTTTGATGTTCAAATATATATTAGCAATGCCCAAATTACGACTCGCGGGCCAGATCCGGTCCACGACATGGTTCCATCCGGCCCGCCGAAACATCGGCATAAAGTGTATAAAATCCCACATGTTTAAAAAAAAAAAATGGTTGAAATTTGTATCTTTATCTATGTTAGGGACCTCATTTTATTTTTCTGATGGATTGGTACCATGATCTTTAACATTTGTGCGCTTATGAAATGGCAATCTGAATGTAGAACCTACCAGGAAAAGTGAATGGATCTTTTTTTTTTTTTTTTTTTTTGTGGAGCAAGATAATAAACCAACACATTTTTTTATAAAGAAACTGTGGGTTTTTAAAATAACAACAGCATATAAACGGCATTATGAAACAAATATAGCGCATTCTTGATTTGAACCGCGAATGAAAGATAGTTAAATAACGCCTAGAGATTGGAGGATTGATGAGAATATTTACCAAAATAGAGTCGGGTGGTAAGGCTAGTGTCACGTACGCAGTATCTATTTTTAGCTTGTCAATTAGCTCGGGTTTTTTCCCACGTGGAGATATGTTAATTAGTGTAACTTGGGCTGCATTTATTGGTTGCAATGAGCTGCGTTGGACGGGACATAGCTGGAGCCCGGGAAGATTCTAGTTTTTTTAGTCAGTCATTGTATGGAACTTGGAAGTGGAAACATCTACTAATGTCTTGTATTAGAACTCAATTATATTATTGTGTAGATCTATCATTTTATTCAAGTACGTTTAACCATTGTAATTATTTGTGAATAGCTTTTTCAAGTTCTGAATTAAAGTAATTGTTTTAGACGAAGAGAAGTTTCTTCATTGAATATAGTATCATACTTAGATCGATTTAGCGAATGACGATTTCTAGATGATCAACTGGCAACATTTTGAATGATGGTATTATCAACGAGATCTAGCTACTTCTATACGATCATCTTATTAAAAGAAGATTTCAAGATCCTCGGCAATCACGATCATCGTTAGTGTGATACAGGTCAAGATAATCTTCAACGTGACATCTATCATTGCATCTTCATAGATCTTGACATCTGACATCCATATTAATTGATGATTGTGATATCTGGCACCTCCGACATTCGATAAAGATCATCAAAAAGATCATCAAAAAAAAATTTTTTTTTCAAGATCTAAGGAAAAATTTTCAAAACTTCGTCAATTACAAAACTTCGATTTTCTTCAACTTGAGAATAGTTCTACTGTGTTCAAAGGTCAGTTTGGTTATCGATATTTTATCTTATCATAGATATAGATCTACGATCGAGTTTTCACTATAACTCTCGAGATCTAATATTATTATTTTGTATTGGCATTGGCAATAAGACCAATATCATTTAACTGGCACGATACATAAGCCCAGTAATATTTAGCTGGCTTAACATAAGCCCAGTATTATTTAACTGACACAGTAGATAAGCCCAGTATCATTTAACTGGCATTAGTATTATAGATAAGCCCAGTAGCAATTACCTGGCACTATAATCTATCAAGTAGACATTTCTACTATTTGATATCAAGTCAATCGTACACAACGACGACTTTAATACTACAAGTTCTACTAGATCTACAATCTCAAGAGAGAGAAAGTTCATAGCCTTGCACGGCTCAGCAATTTTTCATAACCTGATACGGTTGAATAAATCTACACTTCCTACAACGACTCCAGTAGTAGACATAATCCTACTGTTCAAGATTATTAGCCAGTGACGGCATAACTAACATTGTTACATTCAAAAAATACTATATTAATATTCAAGTTAATATATAATAAAACACAAGAACTATACAATGGATTCAAGGCCTTGGGATAGATCACAAAGAATGTTGGAATTGCTTGACACAGCGGGGTCATTGGCATTACCGCCACATGAAATACTGCCCTGGGTAAATCGTCAAATACATCAAGAAGAAGAAAAACAAAGACTAGAAGAAGAAAAACAAAGACAAGAAGAAGACAAACGTAAAGAAAAACAAAGACTAGAAGAAGAAAAACAAAGAAGAAGAAGAAAAACGTGAAGAAAAACGAAGACAAGAAGAAGAGAGATAGAAAGAATATGAAACAAAGAAACGTCAAGCAGATAGAGAAGAAGAAGAAAAACGTGAAGAAAAACGAAGACAAGAAGAAGAAAGACAAAGAGAATATGAAACAAAGAAACGTCAAGCAGATAGAGAAAAAGCAGAAAAACAAAGACAATATGAAAGAGCAAAACTCGAATTTGAAAAACAAAACTACACAAGTTGGAAGAAGAATTGAAAGGTTATCAATCTCAAATAGACGCAATTCATCGCAACATAGCAGATCATGACGAAAGAATGAGACTGGAATATAATGAAATATTTTCACCAAGCAAGAGTAATGATAATTGAATCAGAAGAAGATTTAGACGACGTCTCAAATGATACAGAAGTCAAAAAGAAAAATGAAGACACAAAGTCACAAGACATGAAAGATACATGTTACATGAAACAAGAAGAAATAAAAGAAGATATTGATCTAAATAATGTACAAGAAGATACAAATGAACATAGAACAGATTTACAATACACTGAACTTGACAGAAAACGACAAGAAGAACTACAACGAGAATTATTAGAATTGAAAAATACTGAATTCAAAGCTGAACAAAAGAACGATGCAACATTAACAAGAATATACCAGGAAGCTCCATTAGGATACCTTGAGGCATATTTTGAAGATGGATTTCTCAAGAAGACTTCTTTCCACAAGTGTAATGTAATTAAACAAATATATTTACCAGAGAAGTACAGAAAACTAATAATTGAAGCAAAGCATGAGTTTCATTACACCAAACATATGAGTGTAACAAGTACTAAGAAGAGAATTGCTAAAGAATATTATTGGCCTAGCATGACCAAAGATGTCAAGAAATATGTTAACAATTGTCCAGATTGTAAAAGAGACAATCTTAAAAAGAAGCAAAGTCAAAAGCAATCTAAATCAATCAAAACAAAGAATGAACCAGACTTCAAAGTCAGAACCGACAGCAATGAATACATACATCATGACTCAAGTAAATCTACAGGGACATCACTGCCCACTACATGTCCATCCCTACCTGTTACTACATGTCCATCCCTACCTGATACTACATGTCCACCAATACCAAGTACTTTCCCATCCCTAACCACTGATGATAACTTTATACATCAAGACTTGAACAAGACTGCATCTGCATCATTATCTACCAATACTATGGCATGCATTGAAAATTCCTGCTACAATCAAGACAAGTCTCATGAACCAGAAGCAGATAACAAAGAAACTTTTATTCAATCAACTTTGGCTATACCAGACAAAAGAAAAACTATTCAATCTGACTCTACCACTCATACAAGTATTCCTCATTTGAAAGACTGTGAGTCAACTAAAGAAGCCATTACAACCATGAACATTGAAAGTCAAAGAATACTACATGAACACATGAAATCAAGACAGTTTGCTCAAGGAGATAAAGTCAATTTACTGTTACCAGATTTGAGTAATAAGATGTTCTACAAATGGCAAGGTCCTTTTCACATCACCAGAAAGATTTCCAACCTGCTTTATGAAATCAATGTCAACAAGTTTACCAAAGTACTTGGTGTTCATATGTTTGAACATTACCATGAAACAGATAATGAAGACATCAAAGCAGAAGCCGAACATTTTACAAGTTTAGCAACTATTCCTGAAGAAGAAGAAGAAACGTCATCAACACCCATTCCTGAGATAGATGTTTCATTACCAGCATCAAATCTAATTGAGGTCATCAAAAAGGTCATCACTCTGGATGACATAGCACTACAGAAAGTGAAGAACATTAAAGTGTTTACAGACCATGATGAATTCTTTACTAGTGTTTCTGAAACATTTCCAGTACTGCAATTTGAAAGAAACTCAGACAGCAACAACATTGACAACACCAAGTTTCATCCTCCATCCACTCAAAGAGCAACTTTTCTTCAGAAAGGAACAAATGAACTTCTTCAACATAGCTTTATGGATCGATTGAACTCAGACCTGTTCAGTCATTCCTCTATTGAACATTCTAACGCAAAGCATACTGCTACCATTGTTCTACAGCGTCAACGTTCATCAACCAGAAAATTTTGGTTTCGGACAGTTCTTATTTTCACCAAACTCAAACGCGGTTCAATCAGACATTATCTGTGTGATCAATATGACATGGAGACTACAACTTCATAAACTGAAAGACCTTTTCTTCAAGTTTAGAAAACGGACATGCACAACCATGACAGCAACTCAGAAGGGTTCCGAACTTCACACTTACATTCTACATATCATTCATACTCGTCAAGGAAGAACGATATTCAGTTGTACTTAATCAATTAATTAAGTTGTCTACTCATTTTTTCCACAGGTGTTCTATATCAGATTATGTTACATTATGTTTCAGCACCTTTGCATATGACATGCATTAATCATCTTAATTTTTATATCATGTGTATTTTATTTCAGGTATAATATTATTGCATATATCCTATTATAATGGTACAGATACATGACATATAATTGAAATTTTCATTGCTTTACACACATTGAGATTTGTATTACATTTAGTGTCATTATTCGGTAGATTGTCATGTACTATCAATCATTTTTCTGTCAATTTTTCATATGCAATATATTTTTCTATGTAAACATTTTCTAATTAGTACTAACCAAATGAGCTATTATGTCATAATTATTTTTCATGTATTATTTTATATGCATTTCTATTATCATACAAATGCTTAAGAAAGCGGGGGGTAAGATGTCACGTACGCAGTATCTATTTTTAGCTTGTCAATTAGCTCGGGTTTTTTCCCACGTGGAGATATGTTAATTAGTGTAATTTGGGCTGCATTTATTGGTTGCAATGAGCTGCGTTGGACGGGACATAGCTGGAGCCCGGGAAGATTCTAGTTTTTTTAGTCAGTCATTGTATGGAACTTGGAAGTGGAAACATCTACTAATGTCTTGTATTAGAACTCAATTATATTATTGTGTAGATCTATCATTTTATTCAAGTACGTTTAACCATTGTAATTATTTGTGAATAGCTTTTTCAAGTTCAGAATTAAAGTAATTGTTTTAGACGAAGAGAAGTTTCTTCATTGAATATAGTATCATACTTAGATCGATTTAGCGAATGACGACTTCTAGATGATCAACTGGCAACATTTTGAATGATGGTATTATCAACGAGATCTAGCTACTTCTATACGATCATCTTATTAAAAGAAGATTTCAAGATCCTCGGCAATCACGATCATCGTTAGTGTGATACAGGTCAAGATAATCTTCAACGTGACATCTATCATTGCATCTTCATAGATCTTGACATCTGACATCCATATTAATTGATGATTGTGATAGCTAGCTACAATGTTACTTACATTGGAAGTAGAAAAATGGAGCCGTTTCCTGATTCGTAAAAAATGGAGATAAACTTCAAATATCCTATTAATTGATATCAATACTAGATCCCTACTGGTTTCTAATAAAATAGTTTCAAGTCTATTTCATTTTATTTTTATACCTGTTCGTTGATGTGGCCGGCGACACGAGTTTTGGAAATTAAAATGGCCCGCAAGTCGAATTAGTTTGGACATGAATTAACATAATAAATATAGGCCTATAATATAAAATCTAATAATATATAATTTCAAAAATACATTACAATGGCAAAATGTGATTTTTTTTTTCATACCACTAGATATAGTTAGTAGGAGCTGGAGCTTAAAATGCACGTGAGGTCATTGGATCAGCAGGGAAAGGCTTAATGATCATCCGTTTTTACATTCCATAGCAAACTTTCGTTGGGTGGATTCATGGGTAAAGCAAATTTCTCAGTTGAAATGCCAATTTGAGAAGCACATTTGATCATTTTATCCATTCTGAGTGTCTTTAAAAGAAGAATAATGAATCAAATGTCATTTCAATAGCACGTATCCATTATAAAGAAAACAAAAATACAATTCTCCCGTTGTATTTAACCTTTAACCCATTGGTTTCGTTATGAAAACAGAACGGACTGGTATCATCGTCACCCTATCTCAGTCAGTTCGTGTCATCACTTCTGGTGGGCGTTGTGGCCGATGTAGTTAGAGAGAGACACTGCATGTCGACTACAGTAACAAGACGAGTATTTCAAAGTATTTGTAAGTAGCAATCATTAAGTATGCCGAGTTACATTTCGTACTTAAACTGACAGAAATTGTCAATTCACTTTATGAAATAAGTCGAAAAAATAAACAAACGTTTATACTAGTAGAATTTGTAGAATTTTTTAGTTATAAAAACAAGATATATATATATATATATATATATATATAGAGAGAGAGAGATAAATAGATAGATATTTAGACAGACAGACAGACAGATCGATAGATAGATAGATAGATAGATAGATAGATAGATTGATAATTAAAAAAATAAACATTATTAGCTTTTCTAGGAATGGCACTATGTATGGTCAGTGTTGGTCAGTTAGAATGTGGACAACGCTACATTGCTGTGGTCTTGATATGTCTTTGTGCTGTGTTTATGAGTTTCAACAGAGGAGGTTATCTTGTTAATCATTTAGATCTAGCACCCGGGTGAGTTTTATTTTTAGTCAATCTTTTAGTACATAGTCTCCATGCAGAGTAACATCTGACATTCTATTCTAGCTTTGTTCTGTTCTTAACTCTGTAGCTTTCGTTTTAATTACCCATGGTGCCAATGTATTTACTATGATACAAAATCTTTTTATTTTGTTTAGTAATAAAGCCTGTGGTTATCATGTCAATCGATACACAGAAAGTAGAAAATATTATATAAATTTGTGGGTGTGTACGGTACTTTTGAGAAGATGAAAGGCCAAAATGCCAAACAATGGGAACTTCTTGTACTGGCCACTGACCACACAAAAAGTTTGGATGGCTGCCTGGTAGTGCGGTTTGCTCGCTGGACTGTCGTTCGGATTTATCGATGGTCTAGGGTTCAAATCCTGCCCGCTCCCATCCCCTGTCGTCCTGCGGGAGGTTTGGACTAGGATGTAAACTATCTTCAACTCTGAAGGAACATTCGAAACATGTAAAACATTTTACAAACATTTTACAAGTAAAAGCGGCTTATCAGTCTTTCGGTGTCCGCTAAAAAACATGCAACTGTGTTTGTACATACCAGTTTTGAAAGGCATAAGACAGAGTGTGTATAATCTTGATTATATACTTAATTATCAGAATCTAACACCCTTTGAGCTATATCCCTTTATCTGTATTTATTTACCTTTATCTGCAAATGTGCTATGCATTGTCTAATAAAAGTGTTCAAAACGAAGCGAGTAATTATTATCAATAAAACTAAACAAGTGAATGTCAATTATGTTATTTTAACTATTGTCACACAAAAGCCTGTTGAGCCAGTAAAAAAGAAGAAGATGTTTGCTAGATTTGAACTCATTCCCTAGTGCTACAACATCATCAGTGACATTCTAGTCCATGACCAAGGTCCAAGTCTATATATCGTAGAGTTTGCTAAAACAAAATATATTTTTACAATACCTCTATTCAAGTCATAATTTCATTGAGGGCGAAACCTGGAAGGTAGCGATTTTGCTAGAAATTTAATAGTTGAAGTATATCAACTGAGAAAAGTATTTACTAGCTCGTAGACAACTCTAGTTTGACCGTTACAATTGTTCAAAGTATAAAAGAAATAAATTTAAATATGGCATTAAATTGGATTTAAAAAAAACATGGCGTAGTTTGCCGTAGTGTATCGAGAACTGAGTCTTTTATTAAATGTAACGTTACTTGCTATTTATTGATAGATTATCTAGGCTTTGCTTTTTATTTTACGTATATCTTATAGATTAAGTCTAGAATCTAAATTTTATGATGTTCTAAATCAGATACGTGTAATGAAGTTACCAATAAATAATAAGTTTCTCATAAAAAAAATTAATTGATAGTTTGTTCGTTCAAGAAGCTGGCAATGTTAAAATGAAAAGTTCGATACCTGTTTGAGCAAATTTTTTAAATTATTTTATTTTAAGTTGTATAATGGAGATATTGTCTTTTTAAAAATGTATTTCTTAAAATGTTTTTCTTGTTTGAAAGATTTTCTGTTAAATGTAGCATCACGTTATAAACTTTAATTTTTGTTGCATTGAATGCAGCTATGCTGGTATCTTGTTCGCATTCACTAATACTGTTGGTACAGTTCCTGGAATGGTTGCGCCCATTATTGCTGGAGCATTGACCCCGAACGTAAGTTCATACACGCTAGAGCTATTTAATGACGAGATGTGTGTTTAGTGGCAGAATGGTAAAGAGTTTGGCTTCGGAACAGAGGGTTACGGGTTTGAATCGCGGTAAAGACTGGGATCTTTTGCGGATTATTGTTTGTTTTTTTTAAAGATGACCTTTTCATCATCTGTCTTATAAGAAGGTCTGATGGGGCACTTTTTTTAGCACAAGTCAGCTCGAGTCGGTATTACTTCCCTCAGCCACACTTCCTATTGGTGGTTTGCTTGAAGTGTGTGACCATTCTTGAGATCACTTTGATAGTACATGTCTAGGAAAATTAAACGGACTTTCGTTAGTACACTGAACAATATAGAAACTTATCTCAAAAAATACTAAAACTTATCTATGATTAATTTTGTTTATGTTGAAAATAAAATGCTTTTCTTAAAGTATTAAAACCTAAACATTTGTAATCAATAAAGAGACTTTGTTTGAACAGGTTCTGTTCATTCGATTCGACTGAACCTTTTTTAGTTCGATAATATTTTCTTTTTAAGTAATCAAGCATATTACAGCAAAAGGGCCGTATACTGTGCAATCACTAATCGATGGCTCCATGGTCGGTCCAGTGTACAAACTCGCTATCACCGCCCTTCGTCCTTCGTGAAGGTTTGGGATAGGATGCAATTATTTTCAGTTCTAAAGGAACATCCAAAACATGTCAAAGATATTTACATTTCTACAGCCTTCTACAATCATATTTCAGCAGAAGTAGCGAATCATATGAATGGGCGGTTACCAGTCATATTGAAGAAAAAGTAACCAATAATATTGCAGAAGTGCATACAACACAGTTTTAGTTTCTATAAAATTTGAAATTTAAATTGTTACTTTCCGAAGTTTACTTGGACGTGAAAAAAAAGTTCATTCTTTGTTCACAGAAAACTTCAGAAGAATGGAATCATGTTTTTTATGTTTGTGCTGGCTTAGCAACTCTTGGGGCGGTAGTGTTTTTGTGTCTATCAGATGGAGAGCTCCAAGACTGGGCGACAGAGAGTGACGGGAAGTCAAATTCTGCACAGTACTCTTTCATTCAGGACCAAGAAACTCAAGCACAGTCCAAACAAAAAGAGGCTGATGAGACTTTATAGTTCAAAGAAACTTCTAGGACCCACGTGACATTGTCACTTCACCATTTATTCTCTAATGTTCTTATAAATATTTGAGCTTCTCACGACTTTATATCTGAAATACTAACCTTGTAAATGTATATAGTTTTGAGAAAATGTCGTTACACAACGTGGACTAATCTTTGAAGAATTTGCGCAAAAAATTGACCTTTGACTCTCCGCTTTTCCAGATCTTACTATTGGTTGTTTTTATTCGTGTAATACATTTAAGATAAAAAAGTCCTTAAAATAATAGCTTTAAAAAAATATATATTTAAAAAATATTATTTTTATAAAAATGAATACTAGAATATCTTTTAAAAAGTGGATATTTTGGTTAACACTAAATAACTTGCTAAGCCAAGTAACGCTATTGGACTTCTCCAAGAGAGAATATATTGGAATAAATCGTTGCAGCAGCCTTAAAAAAAATCAGTTTTCACAGCAGTGGTTCTCATCACACTTTTGCATAGTTCTGAGACCTGGGTGAACTATAGAAGGCATCTAAGGCAACTCGAATGCTTCAATCAAAGTCGCCTCCGCTCCACAATGGACATACGCTTTCAGGGCTACATTACAAATAACCGTGTTCTGCTGTAGGCTGATGTGGACGAGTGGTAATGGTCCCCTTAAGGGTGCGGTGGCACATTATAGACATAACGAAGACCCCCCGGCCTCGCATGGGAGGGGAACCCATGTCGTTGGCTCAAGGGACCGTGTCCTACGACCAAACGGATGTAAATAAATGATCATCTAGTCGCAGGGGGACTCCAGAAAGAGGTGTTTGTGAAGAGCCGATTTCTCATCCTGGCCACGAGATAAAATCCTTTCCCGGGTCACATATTCATAAAAGGGACCGGAAGTCTCGAGCCATTCTTGGACATCAGAAACGGTGTAAACAGCATAGAAGCACAACTTATTCGACAGCTAGGCTGGGTTGGACACTTATACCGTATAAGAGAAGACAAAATGCCAAAGGCGATCTTTCTGGGAGAGCCTAAAGAACGATGCCTGAATAAGCGTTATTAAGATCAACACAGGCGCCTTTTCCCCATCACTGGAATAGAGGAAAGTAGCTGACTGCAGATGACCTCTGAAAGAGACAGTTGGAGAGTTATCACGTCAACTGCGGACACACATTTGAGGCCCAGAGAAAAGTCCTTGCAGAGGACAGGCACAGAAGACATAAAGAAAAGTTCAATAGACCCTATTGCCATTATTATTAGTAGTAAATAACAGTAAAGCTCACAACTTTGAATATCGTGCAATTAAATATATATATATATATATTGACAACTGAGTGTAGGTTTATTTTCACTGCAGTAAAGATAATTATTTAAAACAAAACAATTCAAAGGCCACTTGCAGTACCACATGGGTAACAGATCACGCGCTCCTACGTTCACTATCATGGTTTAAGTATTTGGTTAGTACACTTGTATGCTTCATTATAACATTTCTTTTCTTTTATAATTTTTTTATGTGTACGTATAAATCTGTACGTATTAACCAGAGACATGTTTGGTGTCCCAATGTCAACACATTACGACACATGGGCAAAGGTGTAAGGCATGCGTTTACTTCACTGTCTTTTTATTCCAAAGCTTATTATCAACCCACACATGAGTCTGTCTGGCTGTCTGGTAGACATTCTGAACACATGAGTCTGTGTCTGTCTGGTAGACATTTTGAACACATGAGTCTGTGTCTGTCTGGTAGACATTCTGAACACATGAGTCTGTGTCTGTCTGGTAGACATTCTGAACACATGAGTCTGTGTCTGTCTGGTAGACATTCTGAACACATGAGTCTGTGTCTGTCTGGTAGACATTCTGAACACATGAGTCTGTGTCTGTCTGGTAGACATTCTGAACACATGAGTCTGTGTCTGTCTGGTAGACATTCTGAACACATGAGTCTGTGTCTGTCTGGTAGACATTCTGAACACATGAGTCTGTGTCTGTCTGCGAGAGATTCTGAACACATGAGTCTGTGTCTGTCTGGTAGACATTCTGAACACATGAGTCTGTGTCTGTCTGCGAGAGATTCTGAACACATGAGTCTGTGTCTGTCTGGTAGACATTCTGAACACATGAGTCTATGTCTGTCTGGTAGACATTCTGAACACATGAGTCTGTGTCTGTCTGGTAGACATTCTGAACACATGAGTCTGTGTCTGTCTGGTAGACATTCTGAACACATGAGTCTGTGTCTGTTTGGTAGACATTCTGAACACATGAGTCTGAATTAAAATGCTACGAAAATAAGGGCATCAGAAGAATGTTTTTTTTTTGGACATTCAGGTGGTCTAGAGGTTAGTTTCGCTTGGTGCGTTATCGCTAGGCGGTGGTGTCGAATCCGGAGTCACAGGTTTGAGCCTCGGTCGGCGCATGCCCTTTTTTTCGTAGCATTTTAATTCACTACTTTCTCTCTTAAAAACTTGGTCCCTGGTGCTGTTATTCATTTATGTCTAATATATGTATGTATCATTTGTTTCAGCACCTAGCTTGAACTCTGTGTAGACTTCTTAGTATACAGACAGACTCAGACAAACTTTTAAATTTTAAGAGTGGAAAAAGATGTACAGGTATGCCGTAGTGGCAGCATTTGGTGCAATGGTTTGTCTCTTTCTATCAGACATCGAACTCCAGAAGTGAGAGGAGTATAGGAGGGGGGTAGAAAAGAACGTGTTGACGGAACTGACCATGTGACCATGCTGCCCAAACAGAACCGTATCGTGAAGAGAACGAGATTGATACATTTTATTTCAGGCTGAGGCAAAGTTTAGTTAGAATTTAGAATCACTTTATTCCTAGATCTGATTAAAGCAAAGATTAATTTATTCCTAGTTCTGGCTCAGGCAAAGATTTTTATTTCTTACTTTTGACTAATACAAAGGTATTATCATTAATACAATTTAAAAGTGTCAGGTGAGATGTTTCAGATTGTACATTATTTTGATACACAACATGGACCGCTGTCCTTTTTTTATTTTTTTTTACAAAAGTTTACACCTTTTTAAAATCTTGTGACATTAAAATGTGATTCATTATATCACGTATTAGTGATTATTGGAAAATACAATGGCATGATTGATATATAGCCATGTAACATACGAAGGAAAATTGTAATCAAGTATAAATATGAAAAATACCATACGTTTTTTATATTGTGCGTCCAACGCTGTTAATAACAGTACGACCTGTAGGTCACTTCTAATTGAATTTTTATTATTTAGAAAAAAATATTTGTCTATCTTTTGATGGGTCTACTGGCTTAATAAAACAATAAAAACAAAGAAATCATTGATTTACTTTTTAATTTCATCATACCAATTTGGAATGAACAAATACTGCATGAAAACAAAAGAAGTCACCAACATTAGAATGTCGTGTAAATCTAAGATGGACGGATGTTTATTTATTCTATATTATGATGTTTAGATGATCACAACAAATGCAGAATAACGACTTGTCAGCCTTCGGTTCGCTTCCGCCAATCACAAAGTCTAGGTCTACCACTACGTCGAGTAATCAGACGTTCACCTGACTCTACTGACCAACTTTTCGGGCATCCCAGACGTACAGCACCATCAACCTACTACCCAGTGTTGACATGCAAGACGAAGGACGCCTCTTTTCCAGAACCCATAGCTCTGTAATTCGTTTTTTTACCTTCACAGCAAATTCTTGTCCAGTTTTGAATGGTGCGAAATATAGCTTGTTCCACGTCGTACAGACCTGTGACGAGGCAACGAGCTATTGGTCTCCACTGCCCACAGGTTGTGACGTCGCAGGTCAGTGTTGAGGTCTTCTATAACGAAGTGTCTCCCTTGAATAATAGAAGTACTGTACAAATCTTGGTTTTGAGTCCAATGGTTAAAGAAGAGAACATCGTTCCACGAGGCTACGAAGACCCGGTCACCTACATAATTCTGCCCATATCTAATGCAGACAATACAGCCGGGGCCGATTAAAGATATCTATACGCAATCTACGCCCCAGATGTGGACCTTTAAATCATGACTGACAATTTTTTGTTGAGCTGATGAGTACTTCAGCACAAAGTATCGTCGAAACAATGTACGTATCCTGCAGAACTTGATGCATTAATTAGTGTTGCTGTTGTTGTTGGTATTTGCTGGATGGTACTTTTGATACCGTTTCTTGTAGACAGCGAACAAAATAATTGCAACAACAACAACAACAACAGAGCATGCTATTGCTATACCAATTTTTGCATTAGTAGATAGCAAATCCGCAGACGCTTTCATTGATTGGCATGTGGGACATTCATTGCACAAAATTTTTGATTCACTGTCAGTGGAACACTTTGTGAAGTTCAACTCATGACAATGTTCTAGGACTATTTCCTCACACGTATTATAAACAGTGACTAGATCTAGAGTTTGTTGATTAGGAGAAGTAGTGGCTAATGTATGGTGCTCTTCAGATGCAGATCGTACTGTTACTGTTGTCTGATTGACACAACATTCAGAAATGTATTTTGTTTGACAAGATGGACAGGGGCGGCAGCCATATTCTGTAGGTCTTGTGTCAGGATAAAATTCACTCTCGCAACGCTTAATAAATGTGTCATGCTCACGAGTGCAGGGAGAAGTTTCCTCGACATGTTCCCAAGGTTCGAACTGTTTGCACTTTTCGCAGTATTCGAAGGTGTGCCGCTCCGAGTCTATAAACGTATCCTCTGCACACAGGTCACAGAAGGGTGCCCCATATAAGGGTATGCGGTTTACAAACGTCCCTTTACCACAGTAAAAGCTTCCTTCTTCAGGAACAACTGGGCTAGCTGTACAACTACACTTCAAGGATGTCATTATGAGCAAAGACATGAAAAATTTTGATTTGTGACATGCTGTCATTATTCTGAAATAAGAAATATAACATAAATAAGCATAAACCTTATTCAAACACAAAATAAATAAAAAATCAGAAAACACAAAGAGTAAAGAAGGAACACAAACACAATAAAAAAAAAACAGAGACAGTAACACAAACAGAAACACATCTATTGTTAGTGTCAAACTTTTATCTCTATATAGGGGACTAATTAACATATACCCACACATCAGTCAAGTACAATTTCTTTCCTTTGATTGAGATAACAAACAAAATAATTAATTACCAAAAGTTAATTAACTAATTGGTTAATTTTTTAATGGATTCATGTCTTGACTATTCCAACCAATAATATTGCAAAATTTCATCTTGATCTGAGATTGTGTGTGGGAGAAATAACGTGTACAGACAGACAGAGTGAGTTGATATAAGCTTTGATATAAGCTTTGTAATAAGTTTGTAATTATTCTACTTTCAAAAACATTTTCCATACATGCTTGTTACAAATTTCATCACTGAGAAATAAGTGTAACACTTAAAGTTTTCACGGTCTCGCGTATATTTGTACAAAGTATTGCTAATGTAGCTTTACCAGTCTCTGTCAGTCTGGGTTGGATCTTTTACACAGTATTTCTCCCATTACACAATCTGAAATCAAGTTCAAACAATTATTTAACTTATTAGAAATTTTAAAAAATTAAACATTTAGTTTATCAATAAGTCGTAATTAATTGATTTTGTTTTATTTAGAAATGTACTAAGGGAACGAGATGAGTCTTGCGTAGAGAATTAGGTCTCTCACTAAAAATATTAAACTTAAGACTTTTTTTTTTAGACTATTAAACATATTTATATAAGTACTAGTACTCAAATAGCTCAGTGACTAACACATCGAACTTCCACTACTAAACCTCGAGTTCGGATCGTGGGAACTTTTATTGATTAGATTTCATTTAATATAAGCTTTTTTTTTCAAGTTTTTGTTTCTACAATTTTTTTTTAAATCTTCAAGGTCTCCTAGATATTATATCTTGCCTCATCAAAATTCAAAGGTCAGCCAATCGTATTATCTACTGCAACTAACATTTATAGCATTAATACTGCATATATTTTCAAGAAACATTTCCTCCCCTCCCCCACCCCACCCACATACACAAATACATACGTGAATCAGTAGCTTTTACATACTGCCCTCACTTTGAATTGACCTGCGTTTTAGAATAGACCTACAATGCAGAATAGACCTACGTTTCAGAATAGACGTTCGTATCAGAATAGAACTTCGTTTCAGAATGGACCTTTTTTTTAGAATAGACCTACGTTTCAGAATAGACTTGCGTTTCAGAATAGACCTGCGTTTCAGAATAGACCTGCGTTTCAGAATAGACCTGCGCTTCAGAAGTTCAAATTTTAGCTAAGTGCTACTTTCCGCTTGTCTCTACTAAGGCCCACTAACGACACATTTCTTATCAAGCAGGGACAAACGCGATAAATGTAAACAATTTAAACAAACCACTGTTTCGGCTGAATGATTACCGGCTAAGAAGAAATTTATATTAACATAGTGTACATTGATATATTTTAACAAGATTATAAAGACAGGTTGCATTTAGTAGCAGTGTGACGTGCATAGGGTCTAGTGTATTGGAACTCTTGGCATGGCTCTGACGTGGACACATAAACATACGTCATTCTACAGTTCAAAGAAACGCCAGGGGTCAATTAACAACAGAAATATAAATTTAATGAAAGCAATCAGAATAAACTGCCAACAACGCCATCAAACGTTGTACTGTTAAATATACTACAAACTATGGAAACTGCCTTCTACAGTTGGCCTACTTCTACTGTGTGTCTAAAACGTAGGCCTCTAACAACAATAACAATCTCTCAATGGCCGTAACTCTACTTTAACTAATAGACCAATGAAATTATAACAAATAAACCTGAATTCAGTATATCTTAGAAACAAGATTCTATTGCAATACTATATACCAATACAATCATCACATCTAGTCTCTCTATTATAATTATCTAATATTTGTTGACTAACTTCCCTGCCGTGATTGCGCTTCTACTAAATTTGTTTATCATAATGTGCTATCTGTTTGTATCCTTATTACTTCAGAAGAACCGATTTTACGTTAAAGAACCCAACTATTTCAGTTTTTGCACAGAAAAGAAAAAGAAACATTTCAAACAAGCGTCTCCTCTTCGTTGCCTAATAAATACAGTGGCAAACTTAGACTTAGACTTAGGTCCTCCCGCGCCGTTCGGCGCATTGGGCGGCAAGCTGTCTCCATAAAGATCTGTCACTGGCAATGTCTGAAGCCTCCTCCCACCTGGTGTAAACTATTTAACCTAAAATTTAAAAAAAAAATGAAGTTCCTCGAGGATATTAACTAACGAAAACAATAAACGAAGTTACTAACCTTTACTAGAAAATCCTTCTCAGCAATTTCGAATTAAACTTATAATTGTGGTTTCACACTTGGATTTTATCTGTTTCAGTGTAAGACACACGTATATATGTATATCCAGCGCTATACGCTAGGTGTCGCTAGGTCTGCCTGATCAAATGAACTGCGCAGTTTGCTTGAACTGGCAGTGTTACGGCCATTTAAGGAGTGCGGAATGTTGTAAGGGGGCAAAACATTGGATAGGAGTGGGCGTGGAAATGTAAATGGGTCAAAGGCATGTAACGTCCCTGAATAAGACTGTTGTATAAAGCCTCTGAGAGAACAATCAAACGTTTATTGGCAAGGCCACCATGTTTTAAGATTAAAGAATGTTTTAAAACTCATTTACAGACATAGATTCATGTTTATGCACATTAAGATTATTGGTGCGAGTTCTCCAGTATTTGAAATTAGTCTACATGTGAAGATTTCTCCAGTATTTTTTTCAACAGAGAGAGAGAGAGAGAGAGAGCAACCAATTCTACTTTGTAACACTGTGAAAAACTCCTAATAATATTAAAATGATATATCTAGATATATATCTAGATACTGGAAGAGTATTTGAAGTAAGTCTACACGAAAAGAGTTTAACAGTATTTAAAATTAGTGTACATGTGAAGAGTTCTACAGTATTTGAAATAAGTCTATGTGTGAAGAGTAAAATACCATTCATTGATCTCGAGATCTCTTAAGCTGTCGTACGTATCCGCACCAAGTTTCGTACACAGGTTCCTTTTAAATCCTATGAGCTCACTAAGAAAGGTTTTTGACAAATTCGCAACCTGACGACCGCAATTCGCGAAAATTCAATCCTTTGTATTTTATTTCCCGTAGTTCCAAAAAGGCCACAGTCTAATAATACTTTGTAACACTGTCAAAAAAAAAAAAGACAACAGAAAAAAACACTAAATCCTTATAGAATTAAAAAGATAAATCTAGATCTATTGTCATTTCGCTACATTCAAAAGGGGAGAGAAAAACGCTTACAGTTATAAAACCAAATTGATTTTTTTTTTATTCAGAGAATAAAATACCAAAATAAATGTAGAAATGGGAACGGGAATTCGGCATTCAATTTGTTTTCTTTTTCATAGGGTCTTCAGTTGCGTAATTGACTGGCCTTAACAACGTTAAATTTTTTTTTTATTAGCCCTTCTGCTTTCTTTAGAAAACAACAACAAACGTGAAAAAAAAAGTTAGAAAGAGAGAAATGAAATGGAGAGAGGACAGATAGAAAAAGATTTGAAAAAAAAAAGATTAGACAAAGGAAGACAAAGATTGAAAGAGAGAGAAAGCTAATGGAAGAGAAAGAGTACATAAGTTTGGGTACTAGATACAATTTAGAGATCAAAAAAATAAAATAAAAATATCTTAATGTCGCCTTGACAACTGGGGAGGATGCTGTGATTACAATAAAAACGGTACGCGACGTTTTGGTGCCGTGGCCGTTTTGACTCTGAATGTATTAGACACATTATACATGTTCAATTTAGTTTGCCTTTAAAAGAAAGGATACATTTTTCGGGTCAAGTTGATACTTTAAACAAGTATTATTTGTACCTAACAAAACATGAATCAATTTAAAAAACGCGATTAGCTAATCAATTAATTGGTAATTAATTACTTTGTTTGATATGGAACAAGGGAAATAACTTGTACGTTATTGTTGCATATATTTTTAAGGACGGAGTTTTTCCCTTTAAGCTTTTTTTTTTAAAAGGATTTTTTATATTTTGCTTGTTTTTCTCTTTTGAACTCTCTCCTCCTTCCTTTCTTGTTCCATATCATTCTCTCTTTTTTTCTTTACGGATTTTCTTTCCTTCTCTCTCACTCTCTTTCACGCTATCTCTTTCTCTCTATCTCCGAATCTTTAAATGTTTGTGTGCTTAACAAGAAAGTCTCTTTCAGTCTTGTTCGTGACGGCTGATAAGTGTTTATGTTCTACCATTTGTAAGCTTCCATGCACTAGGGCTTCGTACTGGGATTAATCCCTTACAGCACGGTCCAGGTATCTGGCAGTGTTTTGTAGGGTTAGGGTAGGCCTGTCTCCGTACAGAGCAAGACCCTCTCGTGCACTATTTCTATCTGTTTGAAGACTAGTCGTATCTTCGAATGGGTTTCTGAGCACCCTACTTCCCAGATGTCGACACTGCCATACTGAAAACTATGTAAACTATAGCTATAACTAGTGTCGTGTTGAACATGGGCTCTCAACAAAAACGAGTACTCCCAAACCAGTATCACGTATGTCCGATATGTGACAAGATGGATTAGTATTTGGCCGTTTTTGGTGTCTAGGGGGTTTTATGATTTGAGAACCCCATACTTGCACATATAATCTACAGGCACAGCGTTATAATGCAGGCAACAAAT
>JAZGLO010004128.1:0-107660 GCA_036873155.1 Biomphalaria sudanica
GGGTACTTTCTACAAGACTTATGTCAACTCATTCCGACTGTCTGTCAGGTACTTTCTACAAGGCTTATGTCAACTCATTCCGTCTGTCTGTCGGGTACTTTCTACTAGGCTTATGTCAACTCATTCCAACTGTCTGTCGGGTACTTTCTACAAGGCTTATGTCAACTCATTCCGACTGTCTGTCGGGTACTTTCTACAAGACTTATGTCAACTCATTTCGATTGTCTGTCGGGTACTTTCTACAAGACTTATGTCAACTCATTCCGTCTGTCTGTCGGGTACTTTCTACAAGACTTATGTCAACTCATTCCGTCTGTCTGTCGGGTACTTTCTACAAGGCTTATGTCAACTCATTCCGTCTGTCTGTCTGTCGGGTACTTTCTACAAGGCTTATGTCAACTCATTCCGTCTGTCTGTCTGTCGGGTACTTTCTACAAGACTTATGTCAACTCATTCCGTCCGTCTGTCTGTCGGGTACTTTCTAAAAGACTTATGTCAACTCATTCCGGCTGTCTGTCAGGTACTTTCTACAAGGCTTATGTCAACTCATTCCGTCTGTCTGTCGGGTACTTTCTACTAGGCTTATGTCAACTCATTCCGACTGTCTGTCGGGTACTTTCTACAAGGCTTATGTCAACTCATTCCGACTGTCTGTCGGGTACTTTCTACAAGGCTTATGTCAACTCATTCCGACTGTCTGTCGGGTACTTTCTACAAGACTTATGTCAACTCATTCCGTCTGTCTGTCGGGTACTTTCTACAAGACTTATGTCAACTCATTCCGTCTGTCTGTCGGGTACTTTCTACAAGGCTTATGTCAACTCATTCCGTCTGTCTGTCTGTCGGGTACTTTCTACAAGGCTTATGTCAACTCATTCCGTCTGTCTGTCGGGTACTTTCTACAAGGCTTATGTCAACTCATTCCGACTGTCTGTCGGGTACTTTCTACAAGGCTTATGTCAACTCATTCCGTCTGTCTGTCGGGTACTTTCTACAAGGCTTATGTCAACTCATTCCGACTGTCTGTCGGGTACTTTATACAAGGCTTATGTCAACTCATTCCGTCTGTCTGTCGGGTACTTTCTACAAGACTTATGTCAACTCATTCCGTCTGTCTGTCGGGTACTTTCTACAAGGCTTATGTCAACTCATTCCGTCTGTCTGTCGGGTACTTTCTACAAGGCTTATGTCAACTCATTCCGACTGTCTGTCGGGTACTTTCTACAAGGCTTATGTCAACTCATTCCGTCTGTCTGTCGGGTACTTTCTACAAGGCTTATGTCAACTCATTCCGTCTGTCTGTCGGGTACTTTCTACAAGGCTTATGTCAACTCATTCCGTCTGTCTGTCGGGTACTTTCTACAAGGCTTATGTCAACTCATTCCGTCTGTCTGTCTGTCGGGTACTTTCTACAAGGCTTATGTCAACTCATTCCGTCTGTCTGTCGGGTACTTTCTACAAGGCTTATGTCAACTCATTCCGTCTGTCTGTCGGGTACTTTCTACAAGGCTTATTTCAACTCATTCCGACTGTCTGTCAGGTACTTTCTACAAGGCTTATGTCAACTCATTCCGACTGTCTGTCGGGTACTTTCTACAAGGCTTATGTCAACTCATTCCGTCTGTCTGTCGGGTACTTCCTACAAGGCTTATGTCAACTCATTCCGTCTGTCTGTCGGGTACTTTCTACAAGACTTATGTCAACTCATTCCGTCCGTCTGTCTGTCGGGTACTTTCTACAAGGCTTATGTCAACTCATTCTGTCTGTCTATCGGGTACTTTCTACAAGACTTATGTAAACTCATTCCGTCCGTCTGTCTGTCGGGTACTTTCTACAAGACTTATGTCAACTCATTCCGACTGTCTGTCAGGTACTTTCTACAAGGCTTATGTCAACTCATTCCGTCTGTCTGTCGGGTACTTTCTACTAGGCTTATGTCAACTCATTCCGACTGTCTGTCGGGTACTTTCTACAAGGCTTATGTCAACTCATTCCGACTGTCTGTCGGGTACTTTCTACAAGGCTTATGTCAACTCATTCCGACTGTCTGTCGGGTACTTTCTACAAGAATTATGTCAACTCATTCCGTCTGTCTGTCGGGTAATTTCTACAAGTCTTATGTCAACTCATTCCGTCTGTCTGTCGGGTACTTTCTACAAGGCTTATGTCAACTCATTCCGTCTGTCTGTCGGGTACTTTCTACAAGGCTTATGTCAACTCATTTTGACTGTCTGTCGGGTACTTTCTACAAGGCTTATGTCAACTCATTCCGTCTGTCTGTCTGTCGGGTACTTTCTACAAGAATTATGTCAACTCATTCCGTCTGTCTGTCGGGTACTTTCTACAAGACTTATGTCAACTCATTCCGTCTGTCTGTCGGGTACTTTCTACAAGGCTTATGTCAACTCATTCCGTCTGTCTGTCTGTCGGGTACTTTCTACAAGGCTTATGTCAACTCATTCCGTCTGTCTGTCGGGTACTTTCTACAAGGCTTATGTCAACTCATTCCGACTGTCTGTCGGGTACTTTCTACAAGGCTTATGTCAACTCATTCCAACTGTCTGTCGGGTACTTTCTACAAGGCTTATGTCAACTCATTCCGTCTGTCTGTCGGGTACTTTCTACAAGGCTTATGTCAACTCATTCCGTCTGTCTGTCGGGTACTTTCTACAAGACTTATGTAAACTCATTCCGTCCGTCTGTCTGTCGGGTACTTTCTACAAGACTTATGTCAACTCATTCCGACTGTCTGTCAGGTACTTTCTACAAGGCTTATGTCAACTCATTCCGTCTGTCTGTCGGGTACTTTCTACTAGGCTTATGTCAACTCATTCCGACTGTCTGTCGGGTACTTTCTACAAGGCTTATGTCAACTCATTCCGACTGTCTGTCGGGTACTTTCTACAAGGCTTATGTCAACTCATTCCGACTGTCTGTCGGGTACTTTCTACAAGAATTATGTCAACTCATTCCGTCTGTCTGTCGGGTACTTTCTACAAGACTTATGTCAACTCATTCCGTCTGTCTGTCGGGTACTTTCTACAAGGCTTATGTCAACTCATTCCGTCTGTCTGTCGGGTACTTTCTACAAGGCTTATGTCAACTCATTTTGACTGTCTGTCGGGTACTTTCTACAAGGCTTATGTCAACTCATTCCGTCTGTCTGTCTGTCGGGTACTTTCTACAAGGCTTATGTCAACTCATTCCGTCTGTCTGTCGGGTACTTTCTACAAGACTTATGTCAACTCATTCCGTCTGTCTGTCGGGTACTTTCTACAAGGCTTATGTCAACTCATTCCGTCTGTCTGTCGGGTACTTTCTAGAAGACTTATGTCAACTCATTCCGTCTGTCTGTCGGGTACTTTCTACAAGGCTTATGTCAACTCATTCCGTCTGTCTGTTGGGTACTTTCTACCAGGCTTATGTCAACTCATTCCGTCTGTCCGTCTGTCTGTCGGGTACTTTCTACAAGTTTTGTAAATGTACTTCTCCCACTGGCCATTACAATTATTTCATTGTCCACTAACAAAACATGAATGAATAACAAAAATTGGTAAATGAATTAATTATTTAGTGGTAGAAAAAAGAGATAAAGCTTACAGTATTGAGAGCTAAGGTTGTAAATTCGCAGTTATTTTCCTTACTGACGATTTTTTTTTTCTTTTTTTGTGTTTTTTGTTTTTTGTTTTCAAAGTATTTTTTATATTTGTCAATTAAAATTGATATTTGAGAAAGTTCTTAATTCTTAGCGTCATGTCAACAATTTTCCACTGGGAGTCAGAAATCTCTCTTTAAATTAGTGAAATCTCCTACAAATAATTATTTCTCCCCCCCCCTCCCCCAGGCAATGACAATAACTGGGACACGTGAAGGCAGACGACTGAGAGCTCATCCACTTGACCCATTCTAGGGCGAAGGTCACCCGCGGGATACTCGGCCTCCAAATACATTCAATAAGTTGTGACCCTGCACTACCGCTCCCACCATCACACCTGAAGACGTGTATGCAAACATTGCCAGTGTTCTTTGAGATGAAAATAAACCGCTTTTACAGTGTCAAGTAATACACAAACAGCCCACAGAGTCCAGTAATAGACAAACAGCCCACAGAGTCAAGTAATACACAAACAGCCCACAGAGTCAAGTAATACACAAACAGCCCACAGAGTCAAGTAATACACAAACAGCCCACGGAGTCAAGTAATACACAAACAGCCCACAGAGTCAAGTAATACACAAACAGCCCACAGAGTCAAGTAATACACAAACAGCCCACAGAGTCAAGTAATACACAAACAGCCCACAGAGTCAAGTAATACACAAACAGCCCACAGAGTCAAGTAATACACAAACAGCCCACAGAGTCAAGTAATACACAAACAGCCCACAGAGTCAAGTAATACACAAACAGCCCACAGAGTCAAGTAATACACAAACAGCCCACAGAGTCAAGTAATACACAAACAGCCCACGGAGTCAAGTAATACACAAACAGCCCACAGAGTCAAGTAATACACAAACAGCCCACGGAGTCAAGTAATACACAAACAGCCCACAGAGTCAAGTAATACACAAACAGCCCACAGAGTCAAGTAATACACAAACAGCCCACAGAGTCAAGTAATACACAAACAGCCCACAGAGTCAAGTAATACACAAACAGCCCACGGAGTCAAGTAATACACAAACAGCCCACAGAGTCAAGTAATACACAAACAGCCCACGGAGTCAAGTAATACACAAACAGCCCACGGAGTCAAGTAATACACAAACAGCCCACAGAGTCAAGTAATACACAAACAGCCCACGGAGTCAAGTAATACACAAACAGCCCACGGAGTCAAGTAATACACAAACAGCCCACGGAGTCAAGTAATACACAAACAGCCCACAGAGTCAAGTAATACACAAACAGCCCACGGAGTCAAGTAATACACAAACAGCCCACGGAGTCAAGTAATACACAAACAGCCCACGGAGTCAAGTAATACACAAACAGCCCACGGAGTCAAGTAATACACAAACAGCCCACGGAGTCAAGTAATACAGTCTTCTTTTCCTTTACCAAACGTATCTGATGAGTTTTACTTTTAATATTGAGTTACTTGTTGGTTTTGACCAACACTTAGTGCAGCAAGTCAATATAAATATATATATATATAAATATGAGGCGGAGCTTTTCATAGCCATTGAAATACAATACATTGGAAGACCTTCTTAAACTTTGACAATTAGATGGACTAAAGGTAGTTGAAAGATCCAGGACAAATCGGAGGAGATGCAGAATATACTGGAGTCTCATGGGTCATACTGTTAGCATACACATCAAGACTCATCAGTGAATTGTTTAGTCCACAGTCCGTCCATTGCTGTCACAGTACGTCATACTGACCACTGGCCATTGTGTTACTGGGTTAGGTGGAGGGGAGGGGTAGTAGACGAATTCAGGATAAAGGGGGAAAAAATTAGTATTTCACTTTTTTAACAAAATTGATTCAACAATGAACCTTGATCTCTTCAAAGGCGACATTTGACATACAAGTTTATCTACTGTGTAGTTTGGATTGTGTTGAGTAATTTAGTTAATACGGTGGCTTAATGTTAACTACTCACCAGAGCAAGGATTACTGCACGTGACTGACTGCTGTTGCTCTCCCTCACAGGGCAGACCAGTGTTGTATGGGGCAGGGTTGGTGCAGGACCTGGAGCGCCTCTGTTTGCCTTTCCCACAGGTAGCCGAACAGTCTGACCACTCGGTCCATTCTGACCAGCCTCCATTGACTGCAAAGGAATTACAACAAATGTGCGCTAATGTTTTGTGGTTATTTTAAAGTTTCCATGCTAATTTGTTTGCATAGGCAAGTGAGATTACACTGTCAACTCACCTACCTATACAAACTCCCTCGCCTATATAAACTAAGAAAAATATCTTACAATCAGACTGTACAATTTTAAAAAAATGGAATTAAATGTCTGAGCTTGTGAGTTGCGTTTGATGCTTTAGTTATATGATGTAGCTTTGTACGTAAAAATGCGGGTAAACTGTGAAAAGCTTCAGCAAGTTACAGAAATTTAAATGAGGTCACGGCGTTAATGTATGCACATCTAATGGAATTCATTTATAATTAGAGTCAAAAAGTGTGGCAAGACATGATGTCTCCATACATATAAGGATACCTACCTGGCAAAGTCAAGGTGACACTGTAGACAGTGTATACCCACAGGATAACAATAAACTTTAGTGACACGCCGACACTGGTACACCACCAAATACCACCCTACTCTGCTACTCTTTCAAATCCCTGGACGGACGTAACTGTTACGTGTCTCAGGTACGTACAGACAGACTTCCTAACAACAACACTGACAGGTAAGATGATGGAACTGATGATGGTGTTGTGTGTGTGTGTGTGGGAGGGGGGGGGAAGTAAAGGACGTGAAAGGGGGGGGGGGGAGGGTGCGGCCAAAAATCTCTTCAATGAGATCTCAAGACTCGGGCTGAGAAGATGTATTGGTCTGACTGAAGACGTGTCCGAGGTTCACAAGACTGAAAGTCTCTCCCCTCCCACCCACCCATGTCTATACACAAAAACGCATGTACCAACTTACACACACACACACAGTGGACGTTTCTGTATTTACCCCGAGACTTAATGAAATGATTTCATTTCTGACCTTGAACTTCAACTATAAATCTTTTACAAAAGCCAGACGTGAACAAACAAATATGAAACAAACAAAAATAAGTCGGACTTAGATAAGGGGGAGACGAGGAGAGAAAAGGCAAGAGTTTTAATAATGACGAAAACATGCAACAATATTTAATACATCCCAGAGAAAAGTAACCGATAACAGATCAGATCAAATAGATAAAGATTAAAAAGATACGGATGGTGGAAGGGGGTATGGTTAACAAATTTAAGAACGAAAGATAAAAATATGAATCAACAAATATAGATATAGATATAAATCATAAATACCAATATTAAATTGTAATTCAAAATATAAAAAGTTAAGAAAAAAATCATGAAGAGATGCAGTTGATAATTAGCTGCTAGACCTTGACTAAAGGCTAGAGTGATCTAAATGTAGATTTGGTAAAAATCCGATTCTACCTAACCTTAATGCAATCACAGTAGCAAGCTCTCCAAGATGGCCGACCAAACTCACTTTTAGATAATAATTTTGATTTGATTTTTTTTTGGCGAAGCTATTGTATTTTAAATCTATAACGAAGAGAAAATATGAAAAGGGGGAGGGGGGACACCTCTTTCTAGAATATTCAGAACAATTTTACACGCCGGGCAAAGTCTTCTGTTAAACGGAGCATTCTTTCTCAGCCTAGAATCTCAGAAAAAAAAAAAAAAAACTTCCATCAAAACGTCCGACAACTAGACAGACTTTTTTTCTTTCTTTCCTTCAAGATGGAAACTCGAGATAGGATGAAAATATGTGGGGGGGGGGGGGGGAGTTTTCTTTCTCTATTCACCGTTTGTTATTTGGAGTTCCCCTGCTGGCGGAAATGAAGAAATAGTTGGAGTAGGTCTACAGATACAAAAACATTTTCTTTTTATACTTTGAAACCATAGAGATCATTTATTGAAGGTTCAAGCTTATTGCCTCGAAATTGTAGTGTTATTAGTTTACCACGCAATTTAAACCGAGTCTAGCTGTGTTGGTGTGTGTGTGTGATATAGATAATTGTAATTAATCTGTAATTCCCTCGAAGTAACAAGTTTCATTGTAATGCAAGCGGCATTTTTGTAAGGCTTTAACCGGAAGTGCGCCTTCCTGCCGATTTGAGTCTTACGGGCGATTTGATTCTCGCGCTTGTCTTCGTTCGGATATTCAATATATCCCCGCGAGAGCTCTATAATAGAATAGGGCCTATGCGAAATAAACTGTTATGATAATAACTGGCCTTTAACTAATGAGAAACCCCCTCCCCAATAAAAGCTTTTAAAAAAGCCTATACTAAGTGTAAGTGTATCAATTAGTTTAGAAGAGTCATGCAATTAAATTTGTAATGGATCTAGACCAGCAGTTCTCAACCTTTTATGCTCGGCGACCCCTTTTACAATCCACCACTCTGCCGCGACCCCCCCCCCCCCCCACACACACATACAGCAATAGAAGAGTAGACAATTTTCGATGGTCTTAGGCGACCCCTGGCAAATCGTCATTCGACCCCCAAGGGGGGTCGCGATCCACAGGCTGAGAACCCCTGATCTAGACCAACAACAATTAATGTGTGCGATTTTTAACAATTGTTTTTGTTTAGCGCTACTTCATGCTTTTAGCGTTCTCACTACGCTATGATCCTAGCACTTGTCTCACTACGCTATGATCCTAGCACTTGTCTCACTACGCTATGATCCTAGCACTTGTCTGGAGCAGTTGGGAAAATAGGGGGGGGGGGAGAAAGTAAGGGAGATCTGGGTGGATTTCAACGTTATTGGTTTTCAAAAGCATTAACACAACACACACACACACACACACAAACAAAAATGACCTGAATTCGAACTCTTGACCGGTGTGCCAACCACTCTGCTAGTGAGGTATTTTAGAGAATATCGTATTTATTGTTTGTTACCAATTTAGAGCGGCGACTTATAAAGGAGCCTAATTCAGCTTATACCACCACTTCAGTCAAGTACAATTTCTTTTCCTTGTTCGAGATACCAAACAAAAATAATTAATTATCAATTGTTAATTAACAAATTATTATTATTTTATTTGGTTCTTGTGTTGTCAGGTAAAAGAAATAATTGTGCAAAATTCCAGCTTAGTCTGAGATTGGGTGTTAGAGAAATAACGTGTACAAACTTTTTACCAGACAGACAGAGTGAGTTGATATCTCTGTGGCATTTTACGTCTCGAGAGACGATCTTTTCCCTTTGCAACTTCTTGTGTGACTAAAGAGGCCAATCCTGATACACAGCTGCGATCGCAGGTTGGGCATATATAATCACCAGGCGCCGTTGCATTTTCACCCTTCTTCCTGCTTCTGTTGTGTATGACATCTGCAATCTTTGACCCTTCCTTTATGCTCTCTCTCCATGAGGATCTGTCCAGTGCCTCCTCTTCCCAGTTGCCAGTGTCGATTTTGAAGAGCTTCATGTCGCGTTTGCATACATCCGTATAACGTAAAAGTGAGCGACCAGCGGCTCTCCTGCCTTCTATTAGATCGCCATACAGGATGTCCTGTGGAAGTCGACCTTCTGGCATTCTACGAACGTGGCCAAGCCAGCCAAGGCGTCTGCTGCTGATAACAGAGCGGATGTCCTGGCACCCTGCTCTTTGTAGCACTTCCTCATTGGTTATCTTATCTTGCCACCTTATTTTAAAGATCCGCCTTAGGCATCGGAGGTGGAAAACATTCAGCTTTTTTTCCTGCCATGAGTAGGTTGACCATGTTTCACTTCCGTACAGCAAGGTGCTCAACACACAGGTCCGGTAGACTAGGGCTTTAGTACTGTTAGTCAGCAATATGTTGTCCCAGACTCTTTTCTGCAGCCGTGACATGGTGGCCATTGCCTTGGCTATCCTGTTGTTTATGTCTTTATCCAGTAGAGTGTTGTTGGATATGATGGAGCCAAGGTAACAAAAGTGATCAACAATTTCTAGTGGTTGGCCATTAATGCTTACTTGAGGTGCAGTGTTTGTGTTTTGGACAAGTATCTTAGTCTTGCTTTGACTGATGTTTAAGCCGAACTTCTGGCAAGCAGCAGATAATTTGTCAACCAGGCACTGTAGCTGAATATCAGAATCAGCCACAATAGCTGCATCATCAGCATACAGGAGTTCCCTGACGAGTAGCTTCCTAACCTTGGTTTTTGCCCGCAGCCTTGATACATTAAATAGTTTTCCAGAGGATCTTGTATGGAGAAACACACCTTCGTTTATGTCGTTGTACGCATATTGCAGTAGACAGGAGAAAAATATGCCAAACAGAGTAGGTGCGAGCACACATCCCTGCTTGACACCACTGCAAACCTCAAAAGGTGCTGATTGGGCTCCATTGAATTTGACAGTGCATTTGGTTTCCTCGTGAAAACACTCAATGAATTGCAGTAGTTTGGGAGGGCAACCTATTTTCCTCAGGAGTTTGAAAAGGCCACTTCTGCTGACCATGTCAAAAGCTTTAGTCAGATCAACAAAAACGATGTAAAGGGGTCTGCCTCTCTCTCTGAATTTCTCCTGCAGTAGTCGTAGAGAAGATATCATGTCTACAGTGGATCTACCACTCCTGAATCCACACTGAGACTCTGGGTAGACTCTAGAAGCTATCACTTGCAGCCTGGCTAGTGCCACTCTAGCAAAGATCTTGCCCACTATACTGAGGAGAGAGATACCCCTGTAATTGTTGCAGTCACTCCGATCCCCTTTGTTCTTGTATATTGTGACTATAGTTGCGTCACGCAATTCCTGTGGGACATGACCTGTTTGCCAACTGCGGCAGAGGAGAATATAGAGTTCAGGGAGCAGGAGTGATTCGTTGACTTTCACTACTTCCACTGGGATACCATCACTCCCAGGAGATTTTCTATTTTGTATGCAGTTAATTGCTTTTTTAAGGTCACTGAGGCTCGGAAGATCATCTAGGCATTCCTACAAACTTTTGACCAGACAGACAGAGTGAGTTGATAGAAGCTTTGTCAAAAGGCTACATTTACAGAGGTATCACAATGACATAAATGTATTTATATTTAATATATCAATTATGAAGCTCTGGAAGTGTTGACTTATGTGATTGGAGATGATATGCATGTTAATAATGTGTTTCTGATACAATAGACATGCATACACATGGACGTAGCCAGGTTCCCCCCCCCCCCCGCAAAGGAGTGGTCGTAATTTAGTGATTGATTTTTTGTTTGATTTTGTTTATTTTAGGTGAGATTTTAATACTAGACCTTTCTCACTTTCTCCCCTGCGCAGCCAAGGGGGTTTTGAGTTTAAAACCCCCTACCAGGGGGTTTTGCAGTTAAATCCCCCTCTTCTATAAAAAAACAAACAAAAAAAAACGACAATGCCCAAATTCTAAGAGCATAGCTAAGGAAGATTTTGGTTTTAAACCCCCCTCCGAAATGTACGATAAAACCCCCTCTTCAATATAAGACTATCCATACATAAGCGGGGTTTAAAGCTAAAAAATACCTCTTCAACATAAAAAAATCAAATTACACACTCAAAATTCTATGTGCGTAGATAAAGGGGTTTTGAGTTTAAACTCCCCTTCAGTGGAATTTGATGCTAAACAATACCTATACAATATAGAAAAAGCAAATTACACACTCAAAATTCTATGAGCGTAGCCAAAAGGGGTTTTGAGTTTAAACTCCCCTTCAGCGGGATTTGAAGCTAAACAATACCTATACAATATAAAAAAAAGCAAACTACGCACTTAAAATTCTATGAGCGTATTCAAGCCAAGGTGAGTCTAAACTCCCCTCCAGAGGGCTTTATTTTAAAGTTTAAAACCCTTCCAGATAGTTATGAGTTTAAAATCCACCTACAGAGAGTTTTGAGGTTGAAATTCTCTCTCTTCAATATTATTATTATATTATTCTAAAGCAAACTAGTCACCAAATTCAATAAGCGTATAGCTTAGGGGGTTCTACATTTGTTAAAAGAAACTCCAGAGATTTTTTAGTTTAAACCCGACAACAAATGATTTTGACGATAAAACTTCCCTTTTCGACATAAAATCTAAAGCAAACTACAGTCACCTAATTCCAATAGAGTAGCCAAGAGAGGTTACAAATTTGTACCAGAGGCTGGGCTCCATTAATAAAGTGCAGTGAATAGTCATCTGCCGAAATTGAAAGACTAAATGTGGCTCAACAAAGATGGCTAAGACAGATTTTAGGAGTCAGTTATAGAGATCGGGTCTCAGTAAAGGAAATAAAACTTGTTAATAGCAGGATAATGCACTGTAGTTACTTCAGAATATGCATTTTGTTGGCTTACAATACTGAAAATAGTGCTTGGCGGCGGTGCTCCGCTGAGGGTGCTCAGAGCTCTCCCCCTGGCAAGGTCGGTGAGTCTACAATTTTCCCACTAACTCCAGTAAGATCCTATTCTATTGTACAATAAACGTCTTCCGAAAGAATGAAAGGTCAGAATCTAACAAGATTAATCATGGTTGGAAGCGTGGTCGAGAGGCTAAGTGCGCTTGAACTTGGCTTGTCTTGGCTACCTAGAAGGAGGCTCGAGGTTCGACACCCGACTCGGGCAGAGTTGTGTTTACTGAGATACCCCCCCCCCCACTGGTCCACAAATGAGATTGGACCAAAGTGCTATAAGCATGAAAGTAGCGCTATATAAAAGCTATAGCACATATTTGGCCGGGGGGGAGAAAAAAATCACCCACCCCGGGTGCATACATATGGGCTTTGTTTGTAAACAATTACAAAATAGATCCAGGCATAGAAACACAAAGATTTACTTTACATTATTGCCACTTTAATTTTCGCAGTTTAAAATGTCAATTTTCTTATTTGGGAAAAGGGGGAGCACTGATAATAATTTATAAGAACCGTAATCGTGAAATTTGCACTGAACTATTTTTAACAATTTGAACGAATATATCGTAACGAAATAAAGGTTAGAAAAAAACATCTTTTTTTTTCGTTTATCAGTAATGTGACTTTTAATTGTTTATTGTTATCAAATTTTTATCAAATTGTTATTCGAACGCAGGGATTCTCAAATACTCGATACCTTAATTGGGGATTTAATTAAAAGCAATGAATCATATGATGTAAGTGGTTACAACGAGACTGCTGGCTTAAAAAGCACCCTGTCTTTGAAGTGTGTTTGAAAGCTATTGATTTCAAGATGTTCAAGAACTCACCAAACACAGTCAGCAAAGCAGAAGAGCTGGTCCGCTTCTGGGCGATGTTCTCTGCCCCGCAAGTGTAGTTGCCCAAGTCGGTCTTCCTGGCCTGGTTGATGATGAGGTGGCCCTCACTGGTGATGATGTAGTTGATGTCCACGTTGACGTTAATTTCCACGTTGTCTTTCAGCCAGAAGACCTGAACCAGGGAAGAAAGGTGAGACAAAGGTAAATATTGTCCTTGGCCTCGTTAGAGGTGGTGGAACGGTGAGGACAGGTCAGCGGGGAAGTAGGAGAACATTATCTCTGGAGCTAATTAAACAATGGATGCCACTGGGATAATGTTGATTCAAAAAAAAAAAAAGTGGGTCAGCAAAAAATAAGCTACATTTTAAACACAAAATAAAATTTAAAAAATACTCAATTGCGTTTTAATTGGATTTTGTCAAGAATACAAGATATAACATCAATATAATGTGTCTGATATAAAAACATATTACATTATGATTACTCTGTCTGGTTACATATATTATCACACATAATAAGGTAACGTATCATTTCTCTAGATCAGTGGTTCCCAAACTTTTTTGTCTCATAGACCCCTTGCTATGTTTTCTGGTTTTCGGTAGACCCCCTGCTTAACTTATACCGGTACTACATTTTTGCAAATTCACCAAATCCATTTTTGAAAGTAATTTCTAACTGTTGTGAGTCGAAGAGTAAATAAGTAATTTAAAGCTACTTAGTTAGAGAGCTCTATCTTTTTAAAAAATTTTAAAATTCAAATTTATAACCAATTTAAATAACAATTGATATGTATTACTGAAACCACCAAACACACTGGAAATGCAGGTTCATCATCCATTGCGAGGTATTTTATGTTTCATATAGAAATGTGTTGTTCTATGAAGTAGTTCTTCCAACAATAGAGATAGGAATGTGTTGTTCTATGAAGTAGTTCTTCCAACAATAGAGATAGGAATGTGTTGTTCTATGAAGTAGTTCTTCCAACAATAGAGATAGGAATGTGTTGTTCTATGAAGTAGTTCTTCCAACAATAGAGATAGAAATGTGTTGTTCTATGAAGTAGTTCTTCCAACAATAGAGATAGGAATGAATGAATTGGGGGCCTGAAAGTCTCTCACTGTATGCTTGTACGTCTGGCTCAAACATTGGGGTCCGCGGAAACTGTTTTCTGAAACAGGAGAAGGGGCGAGGTAACTGGCGTCTAAACCAGTAAGCTTTGGGAAGGAGGGACTCATTAGCCTATCAGGGGGAAATCATGTACAAATCATATATTAGTGTATGAAATAATTATATTGATGAAATGTAAAAATAAAAGTCCCGACCTGCTGAAATGAAATCCATTTTCGTAGACCCCCATGGACATCTCATAGACCCCCCAATTTATTTTTTCACTTTCGTAGACCCCTTGGAACTCTTCGTAGACCCCTGGGGGTCTATATAGACCACTTTGGGAATCACTGTTCTAGATCTATAAATAATAGTACCCACACACAATAGGCCAATATAAGTGCCCCCTCTCTCATACACACACAATAACACAAATATTTTAACTCAAATATACAATACATAAACATTTAGTCTTTGGGACATACCTGATACTGATTCACACTCACATATACATCTTGTTTTACTCGCACACGCACTAACACACATACACAACTATAATCTTTCCTGAATTTAAATATATATATATTTAACTAGCCCACGATTGTTTCCGACACGACATTGTGATAAATAGCCTTTTAAAAGCCAAGAGTTGAGTAACAAATCAAATCCTCTCCCCCCCCCCCAACCAAAAAAAATAATTTGTAGAGTACACCAATACTCTCTTCGTTGTGCAGCGCCACAAAACACAGTCTCAGAAATTTGGCTAATTATTTGACTTTCCAACAAATAACATCCGAACAGAGCACATTTATCATCTCACAGCGCCCCCTGTGGTGTTCCTACATCTAGATGGCGTTCTAGCCTGTTGCCATGGCAATCAAAACAGCTGCCATACAAATAGATGTCAAATTTAATGCACGCTATTTTAACAATACCGGGTATTTGATTCTAAAAATCTGTTGAATTGTTTGGCTTTTTAACTATCACGTGACATGTAGCTCTTTGTGCCAGTCGGTTTCTCAGAAGCGAATGGTTTGAAATCAGAGATGGAGGCAAAAAGCGCGGGTAATTGTGATTCCAGAGAAGACATTTTACTCTTGGACCATGCTTGAGAATAGGATACTGAAATGTTGGGTGGATGCTAGACATGAGATCAGAGTGTGCAGGGTTTACATGGCTAGCACATTATAAACATAGGAAATTTAGAGATCTCTATATCAAACAATCTCTTTTTAAAGATGTTTAATGTTTTCATTTAGACAATATTAATGCTTCACTTCTTGACAGTCCTCTGTGGGTAAACAATAAAACACAACAAGAAATAGACAGGAATGTGATATCAATTCCACATTTTATTCACTTTTCAAGCTCTTATAATGGACGTAATGTTTAAGAAGTAGACATTATAGGACATAATGTAGAAGTTGTAGAACAAATGTAGAAGTTGTAGGACATAATGCAGAAGTTGTAGGCCATAGTGTAGAAGTTGTAGGACATAATGTAGAAGTTGTAGGACATAATGTAGAAGTTGTAGGACATAGTGTAGAAGCTGTAGGACATAGTGTATAAGTTATAGGACATAATGTAGAAGTTGTAGGACATAGTGTAGAAGTTGTAGGACATAGTGTAGAAGTTGTAGGACATAGTGTAAAAGTTGTAGGACATAATGTAGAAGTTGTAGGACATAGTGTAGAAGTTGTAGGACATAGTGTAGAAGTTGTAGGACATAGTGTAGAAGTTGTAGGACATAGTGTAGAAGTTGTAGGACATAGTGTATAAGTTGTAGGACATAGTGTAGAAGTTGTAGGACATAATGTAGAAGTTGAAGAAAAAAAACTAAAACAAATCATTTAGGAAGTTAGATAGAGAGACAGAGAGAGACAGAGAGAGAGAGAGACAGAGAGAGACAGAAAGAGAGAGAGAGAGAGACAGAGATTTTGTACGATAATAAACAGTGACCAAAAAAAATATCTGCGAGGTCAAGGTCTGGTGTATTTTTAGACATCTTTGAGAGCTGTTTCAAGCAATGAAGATGATAGATAAGGATCGAGGTAAAGGAGATAGAAATCTGAAGGCAGCGAACAGGCGCACCTAGTGTTCAGCCACAAGATGGAACTGTGGCCAGATCATCATCAGAGATACAGGCTAACGTTCAATGACATCATTTTCAGACAACACGTGTGTTGCTCTCTGTTATGTAGGCAAGACAGAAGGCGATGTTTGCCATACAAAATGCAGAGCAAGCCAGATACCATACAAACATGTCTTGTCAAATCTAGGGCAAACTCTGTTGTTTTGCTAGTTTAAAACCTCTCGAGGATTGTTTGCAACATTTTTTTTTGCAATGGGCCGGGAGGGGGGGGGGGAGGAATTCACCTGAAAGAGTGGCGCCATCTCTGATCACGTGACCAAGTATCCCGACTTACCTTTCATTCCCCCCACCATTTTCCATTTTTTTTAACTCGGTGGATTAGGGAGGGAAAAAAAGTTCTCCTTTAAATTAAAAGTCCCAGGAGGTCTTAAGAAGGCAAGGGTCTAATTACTGGTGTTAGGGTATTACAGCGTGGATCAGTTGAGTTCTTTGGGTAGAACCATTCTCGGAGGAAACGTTTGAAATGTTTCTTATAAGCCTTGACATAGAACGTGTGTTGACGTCAGGGTGTGTTGGGAAGATGTGTAGGTGAGTACATGTGAGGGTGTGTTGATGGGTACATTTAAAGGTATAGAACCAGAGATTGTTTAGTTCTATGTTGCATGCCTGTTTGGTTGTACGCCTGTTTAGCTGTATGCGGTTTAGTTGTATACATGTTGGATTGTATGTGGTATGCCTGTTTGGTTGTCTGCCTGTTTGGCTGAATCCCTGTTTAGTTGTATGCTTGTTTAGTTGTATGCCTGTTTGGTTGTATGTCTGGTTGTATCTGTCACGTTTTTTAGTTGTATGTTGTATGCCTGTTTAGTTGTATGTTGTATGCTTAAGGATATATTCGGGTGACTTTAAATGACGGGGGGAGGAGCGGTGGCTAAGCGGTAAAGCGCTTGGCTTCCGAACCGTGGTTCCGGGTTCAAATTCTGGTGAAAACTGGGATTTTTAATTTCAAAATCATTGGGCGCCTCTGAGTCCACCCATCTCTAATGGGTACCTAACATTATTTGGGGAAAAGTAAAGGCAGTTGGTCGTTGTGCTGGCCACATGACACCCTTGTTAACCGTAGGCCACAGAAACCAATGACCTTATCATCATCTGCCCTATAGATCATAAGTTCTTAAAGAAGAACTAACTAACTTCAAAGACGGGTGTGTTTATAGTTAGACGGTTCAACGTGTAAAGAGATGCATATTATTTCCAAGACTTAAAGTTCAGTAAATGTAAACTATACAAGTAAATATTTTTGTATGTCACTGACATTTAGATGTAAAACATTTTAAAACAGGAAAACATTTAAAACAAAATTAGGATGTCAGATAAAGAAGATCTCAGAGGTCAGAGATCAAGTATTGTAAACTTATTATAAAGTCAGGCACTTTCGCAATTCTTCCGCTGATGTGGTGTGTATTGTGCTGGCCTCCAAGCACCCTCATAAACCGTACAGCTTGGAAAAAAAATAGTGACCATACCATCGAATACTCTTTTGACTATTTAACTATTGAAAAAAAATCAATGAATTTTGTGCATTTTTTTGTATCAGCATTTGAATTTTTATAGAAAATAAAAGTGTTCAAGACTTTACCAACTACTAAACGTAGTGACCGCTGGTAAGGAGAGACACGACTACATTTTAATGACCAGTATGTTACTCAGATCTTGTGTCAAGCCAGAACACCAAATGACATCACTTTGTGTGTAACTATGAATTCCGGACAATTTCTCCAAAACAAAATCAAAAGCAAGAACTTGAACAAATCAGTCGTCAGAGAACTACAATTACTGTAGAGATTACTAATTAGTTGATGTTTTGGTAGAGGTCACAAATACCTGCGCTCTCTCTTTTCTATCAGCTTCTTGCTACTCTACTTCCATGATCTAATCTTTCTAATGTCTACATGTCATTTGTGTCTCACTGGTAACAATTCAATGGTGAAACAAACAAAACGTCAAAGAATCTTATGGGAAAAGAAAAAAAAATCTAAGGGAAAGAGCATCGCACTTACAACTTTATCTCTCAGTAATGTAAAAGTTATCTCCCTTATTGGATAGCAGACAAAATATCTGAACTAATTGTTTTCAATTAATTCATGTTTCGATAGGTACAATAAATAGTTTTTAACGTTACCACTTCATCCGTGTTTGGGAGAAACCCAAAATATTTACTGACAAATATTAAAACCCCCTAGTTAGTATCAAACAAACTAATTAATCACCAGCAATTAATAAACTAATGGGTTAATATGTTTCAATTCATGTCTTGTCTATGCCAATAAATATTTGTGCAAAGTTTCAAATTTATCCGACAATTGGTTGTTGGAGAAATAAAGTGCACACACCTTTTACCAGGCAGAGTTAGAGAAGTGAGTTGATATAAGCTTTGTAAAAGAAATGTCCGTTGATATCTAGAGGAATATAATCAGTCTCGATTTAGATTCATTTAGGATAATACGTGGGTCCAATAAACAAACGTAGGCGTAGAGAAACAAAGCAAAACAAAAATGTGGTCCACTAAGAAGAGACAATACAGAACTTGAGACATGCTGCTGTGGCCTGCTGTTTAAAAATTGAAAAGAAATTCTAAGACGGAACGCAGCCAACTGTGACGAACAATATAGATTCTGAAGGTGGCTCAGGTTGACAAAGTCAAGGAGGGGTGGACTCCATTGTGCTGCGCCCCTGGAGAAGTAAAAAGGTACCTGGGGAGTCTTTCCAAGACGCCACGGGGGGATGATTTCTGAGTCTGAAAAGATTTCAATACAACAATCCAGAAAGCGATCCCAGGCTATCACGTGACTACAGGTGTGGCGCAGAGTGTCGGGGACGGGACGGTGGTGCTAGTGTCACGGAAATAATAGAGTCACTATGACAAGACATCCCAAGGGGAGAGAATTGTTATCTGTTCAGAATAAGAAAGTTTATCTGAACAAGTTACGTTTTCATTTTGTCCTGGCCACCTCCTCCCTCCCTCCCTCCCGTTCATACAAAGCAGAAGTTGATGCTTAATTTAAATAATGCATATTTTAAACTGCGAGGTTCGGACCCAGTTGGACTCTCCCAGCTACATTGATCTTAGTTTAGAAATTCCAAGTTATCTACACTTTTTTCGTAAGTGTCCAGTCCTTGCTTCCAGGTGTCTGTCCATGCTGCGTGTGTATAGCATGATGCAGACAACAAGAAAACAGAGCAGAATGTGATATGAAGCAGTGGTTCTAAAACTGGGGGCTACATTAGGAATTACTAAAATGTAAACTCTCATCAACTCTAATTCGCTTTGTCTAATGTAATTACATATAACATCTTGAGACCTCGGAATAATACTAGAATGTAGTAACAAAACATTTTTAAACCAAAATAGATCATAGAAATATGTTTAAATGATGCGAAGTGCTATAAGAGACTAGCTGTATTATTTGTTTCAGATTGTCATTGTTACATCCCTTTGTTTTTAAGGACGAATTCGGCTCAAGATTGAAATATTCCTGTGCTTCTTGAGGCCCTATTCAGGACACTGTATTGTTATAGAGTGAGTTGAGAAAGAAAACAAGTTAAACACAAAATAATATTTAAAAAAAAAATTATATATTTAGTTAAAATGGCATCAATTATTTTGGACCAATCAGAAGCGAGGTAAAAACAAGTTGCTGCCAGTCTACATGACTGAAGTCCTGGGAGCTATTCAAATACTTTTTTTTTAATGGAATAGTTTATAGTCTCTTGCTAGTTTAAATTAAAAATAAAATTCTCTACATTATTGTCACGGGTAGCCCGTCGGCGATTAGTACATTTTCCATAGAAAACAAAACTGATTAATTACGACCAATTGATAAAATAATTTGTTAATTTCTTATTGATTTGTGTGTTGTCATCGACAATGAATAATTATGTAAAGTTTCAACTTGATCCGAGAATTTGATAAAGGGGAAATAATGTGTAAAAGATTTCACCTGACAGACAGATGGAGTGACTGTGTGCAATCTCGATAAAAAAAGAAGAGACAGAATGGGGAATTGGAGAAAGAGAGATTCGGGGGGAATCAAAGAGGTATAAAGTAGGGAGGAAAAATGAAAAGAGACGAGAAAGAAGGGGAGAGAGACAGAGGAGAGACTGGTGAAAGTGAAGAGAGTGGTGAAAGTGAAGAGAGTGGTGAAAGTGAAGAGAGTGGTGAAAGTGGAGAGACTGGTGAAAGTGGAGAGACTGGTGAAGTGAAGAGAGTGGTGAAAGTGAAGAGAGTGGTGAAAGTGGAGAGACTGGTGAAAGTGGAGAGACTGGTGAAAGTGAAGAGAGTGGTGAAAGTGGTGAAAGTGAAGAGAGTGGTGAAAGTGGAGAGACTGGTGAAAGTGGAGAGACTGGTGAAAGTGAAGAGAGTGGTGAAAGTGAAGAGACTGGTGAAAGTGGAGAGACTGGTGAAAGTGGAGAGACTGGTGAAAGTGAAGAGAGTGGTGAAAGTGAAGAGAGTGGTGAAAGTGGAGAGACTGGTGAAAGTGGAGAGACTGGTGAAAGTGAAGAGACTGGTGAAAGTGGAGAGACTGGTAAAAGTGGAGAGACTGGTAAAAGTGAAGAGACTGGTGAAAGTGGAGACACTGGTGAAAGTGAAGAGGGTGGTGAAAGTGAAGAGACTGGTGAAAGTGGAGAGACTGGTGAAAGTGGAGAGACTGGTGAAAGTGAAGAGACTGGTGAAAGTGAAGAGACTGGTGAAAGTGGAGAGACTGGTGAAAGTGGAGAGACTGGTGAAACTGGAGAGACCGGTGAAAGTGGAGAGACTGTTGAAAGTGGAGAGACTGGTGAAAGTGGAGAGAATGGTGAAAGTGAAGAGAGTGGTGAAAGTGGAGAGAGTTTGGGATATGTAGAGAACTACGAGTGAGTTCCTCATGGTTTATGTGTCCCATAGCTTTGTGAGTACTTTCTTCCTGCAGTGACTTGTTAGCTGAGGGGGGGGGGGATTTACGTCTCCCTTGTCTTAAGACATGTTGACACATACGGTCAAACTGACCACAAGTTTGTGTGGGATCCACTGCTCAGTGAATGTTTTCCCAATAAATATATTTACAGTCATGCCCCCCCCCCATCCCTTTCCGCCCAGCACAATAACACTGTCTTTCTAACAGACCACAGGAAGACTACTGGGCGGTGAAAGGTCACGAGGTTCAAATGACGGTAAAGACGTGACGGGACAATGGACATTATTTCCACACTAGGTAAATATGAACAAGACGATGGCCCGTCAGGAAGAACTATGACTGGTCCCTTAAGACAAGACTTTTGTTTTCACCTTTTAAGTTCCCTGAGACACTAGCTTGCTCCGAGACGAGGGGGCAGCATTAGATCATTGCTCTTCCAAGCATTTTCAATAAGTCATTGCAAACTGTAGTAATAGTATCAGAAATATTTCTTGGCAAGAGTGGAGAATTGGGACCTGATTATTTATACATATCTTTGTATTTCATTATAGATTAGTTCAAGAATGAGACAAACGTATGTTGAATCAAAATGTCTGTTGTTTTCTAGCCCCCAACAGATGACCTGCTTTAATAAGCCCTCGTTGATCTGTATCTCAAATATCTTGGTATAGAGTTTGTTGATCAGTATCTCAAATATTTTGGTATAGAGTTTGTTGATCTGTATCTCAAATATTTTGGTATAGAGTTTGTTGATCTGTATCTCAAATATTTTGGTATAGAGCTTGTTGGAGTTTAATTCCCACAGTCTACATAATTTTGTCTTGACAAAAGTTTCACTGATTCAATTTTATTTGGGGGGTTGACGAAACGAAACAATGTCAAGGACGCTGCATCAAACTTTCATGTGCACAACTAAATAAAGAAAAAATGCCTAAAAACGGGACCTAAAAGGGGCAAAAATAAAAATGCACATAATTTAAAAAGCATAGCAGCTTACCACTTCCCCCTATTCCGTACAGCAGATACACTCAAAGCCTTTGGTAGTTTTTTATTTACAAGTTATACTGGGTTTCTGTTTAGTCCAAGGCATATGCTAGATTTGCTTTTCTTGAGATTAGCAAATAGTCCAAAGCCCACTTGTTTATGTATTCAATTTTTTTTAATAAAGCCTGTTATTTTTTTTATTTTTTTTTGGTCTAACCCACAAAAAGGATGAAATCTCGCGTGATATTTTTCACACGAACTGTGTAATAGTCTAATCTTTAAAAAAAAATTCCTTTAAGAAATAACTTTGTATTCTAAACAAAAATGTTGAAAGATTATTGACAGCATGGTCAGTAGTAGGTCCAGCTCTCAAGTAATGCAATCAGTCGCGATACAGAAGTCCTCTGGGCTTAGCCAAGATCTGAAAGAGAGGTAGATGGGATTTGTCCTTGTCCCCAATTCATATAGTTCATCCGGTTCATCAAAAACCTGAACCAGCGACCAAGAGAAGATAATCTAATCCAGAGTCGTACACAAATAAAGACAGCGGGACCAAATGGTCAGACACAGAGGGAGGAGAACAAATAATCTGGAAGAGATTGGCGTCGCAAATCTAGGCTCATGTCGAGTGAAGCGCCAGGAATTCTAAACAAGAGTCCATAGAACAATTGCTATTATACTAGAAAAGAATTTAGTAGCTTAAAGATTGAGAATAAAAATCATTCTTTGAGTAGCTTCTCATAAAGAGTTTTCTAAGGTTGCCTGAAATTGAAGAAATTTGTATGACACAAATATAGGAGACTTCTCCAGGAAAGAAATGTTTTCAGACTTAAAAAACAATTTTTTTTTTATACTTAAAATCATGTTCTGTTCATGCTTGAGAAAAAAGAAATAATCATGACATGATTATGACAGAAACTTTGACTTTATTTTGACATTTTCCTTATATATGATTTCATGAAATATTTGAAAAACTTATCACTATGTCTATTATTTAGTTTCTAGTCTTCATTGCTCTATAGAACCAATGTAAACTACAGACTACTATTTCCCTTATGGACTACTGTTTGTCCGACAGACTACTTTATGGACTAATGTTTGTCCGACAGACTACTTTATGGACTAATGTTTGTCCCACAAACCACTATTTGGTTTACAGACTACTGTTTGTCCCACAGACTACCACAGTTGGTTTACAGACCACTGCTTAGTCAAATACAAAGGAAAACAAGAGTACAACTCTTTCAACTTTATGTCTGTAGAACATGTAGAATGTACATGTCTCAACATACAAGTATGAGTGAGCCTATTAATCAGTCCATTTTACGGACACTGGTCATAAGAGAGACAAGTGAAATTACACATCAGTTCTGTGCACATAGGGTGCAACCCCCCCCCCCCATCCTCCGCCATACGAACAGGGGCGAAGGGAGTACAGGGAAAAGGAAGGGCGCCCAGCAAACAAAGTTAATCCCAGTGTTTCCCCTCCAGATCTTTGATCGTGATAACCCTTGACCTTTCAGTCCTCTTCTAGGTAAACACTGGCCAGTGTTACATGGCCGGGCTCCAACAATAAATAAATGACACGGTAGAACTGGCAGTTAGGAACTAATAATAACCGTGGATAAAACAGACAAGGGGGATAAGTGGATACTGTGGGGACATCGTGACACTTTATATCTCCTATATACACATCTCTAAATCTTATCTCTTTCCGGTTTCAGAACGAAGTAGAGAGCAGTAGAGACAAATAATTATGACACTATCATGTTTATTTTTTACTGCCCCCCCCCTCTTGTTTTTGTACCCAAACAAAACAAATTGTTATAGTGCGCATGAATTATTCTGTTAGTGTGAGTTGGGTTGCGTTGGGTGGAATCAGGGAGGGATATTTATTTAGATACCAGAAGTTTACAAAAATGAGATTACGTTATTCAATACAATCAATGAGTAGTGTGTTAGCTTAATGCCTTTACATTCACGGTAGATTGTCCAGATACTAATGCGATATTCCAGTTTCTTAGTCTCTAATAGATGTTCAGTCTTTAGTGGTTAAAGATTATATTGATCTCTCTCTCGCTCTCTCTCTCTATTTCTTTAGAATCAAATTATTCGTTATTTTTCCTTACCATATGTTTACCTTTTTTTTTTCACTCTAAGACCTCTGTCATTCTTTATCTCTCTGTCTTTCTATCTCTCTCTCTCTGTCTTTCTTTCTCTCTCTCTCTCTCTCTGTCTTTCTCTCTCTCTCTCTTTCTCTCTCTCTCTCTGTCTTTCTCTCTGTCTTTCTCTCTCTCTCTCTGTCGTTCTCTCTCTCTCAAACTTTCTCTCTATTTCTCTCTAAAATTTCTCTCTCCCTCTCCCTCTCTTTCTATATCTCATTGTATTTCTGTCTCTTATCGCTTTTATTTTTCCGCTAACAAATGACAACGAGAAATTACTGGATTTAGTTTCAGATTTCCGTTCTGGCATTGACATCTCTAGACAATAGAGATACCGACATAACAGATACAGACAGTACAGATACAGACATCATAGATACAGACATTACAGGTACAAACATTAGAGATACAGACATTACAAATGCAGAGATTACAGATACAGACATTAAAGATACAGGCATTCGAGATACAGCATTCGAGATACAGGCATTCGAGATACGGGCAATCGAGATACAGATATTTCAGATACAGACATGATTGATACAGACATTACTGATACAGACATTACTGATACAGACATTACAGATACAGATATTCGAGATACAGACATTGTAGACACATTCTTTTGAGATACATCTAGCACAAAGAAAGTAAACTTCGCAATGAATGGCACTATAAGTAGCTCTATAGACATGTCTATGAGAAATTACAAACACTTACCGTAGGGAGCGGTTTTCCCTCAGGAGGTAGACATGCAAGCTCCACCGATGCGCCCTCTTCTACTCTCTTTGCGTTAGGAACCCGTTCGAATCTTTTTCTCAGAACTGAAACAAGCAATAAATCAATCAATCAATAAAAATGTTTGAGAACATTCCATTGAACTTTGTTAGATTTATCATTAGAGTCCGTCTTGACTGACAGACTGCTTTGATGCCCCTTTCAATGTTAGAGCGGATCTCATTTCTTACAATTGGAACCCCAAATATTAGATACATTTTTAAGTCCATCCTTTCTTTTGTTTAATGTGTCCCTTGCAATGTTTTCTCTGCTGTTGATCATGTCACTTCCAATGTTCATCTTAACTATTGGACTAGTAGAGATCTCAGTGTTCCTTTTGGGCTTTAACGACTTACTTTACAGAAAGGGCCTTCTTATCCAGTATGTAAAGATAGATTTCATTGAATATTGTTGTCAGTTTTTGAAAGTAGTTACATTAAATGTCCAATAAAATGTTGTTGTCAAATAGATTTAGTTTTACCTCATTAGACTAGATACTTTTCTAAATAAATAAATATACAAAATGGCGGGAAAGAGAGGGGGGGGGGAACCAGAAGGAGGTGGAGAGAAAAGGGAGAGCACTAGAAGAAAGAGAGAAAGCAGAAGACAATTTCTCAGCTGTCAACTAAGATGGGGAGCACCGCGAGTATCATTTCATCAGTCCAGACGTCACCAAATTGAATGTGTAGCCAAATTTATTGCTGCCTGCTCCACCCCTACCCACCCATACCAAAAAAAAAAAAAAGGAATTCTCCTTTGCTCTCTTATCTTCTTCATCTTCTTCTCTTACTGGTAAAAAAAAAACGATCTGAAATCACAACAAGGGAGGTAATTTCAAATATTGAATCATCTCGTTGGGGTGTTCGCCAGTATGCCACTAACTTCGCCTTTACCCTTCTTTATCTTGTTCTTTACTTTCCCGGGTTTATTTCGTTGGACCGTTGGATCAGGTTTGTAGTATAACAAACAAAAGAAAAACACAAATCTTTGGCTGTTGGGATGAGTTGGAATTGTTTCCATTTTATTTACACACAAAAAAAAGACAATGATTCATTGTTTGATGGCGCCATAACGAAATATAAAAAGTAATCAGCAACTTTCTCTTTGAAAAACAACAACAACAATTTTCTGTCATCTTTTCATTCAGAAATTGTTTACAGCGAGACTTGCCAATAGTGCAAAGACAAACTAAAATCTGAAGTCGACTGATTTATAAAGAGCTGAGATACATTTCTCTACAGGGTGAACATGAGATCTAATGGTCGATACTTCCATGTTATAGTTTCATGTTATAAGTTCTGATCAGTAAGAAGTGATTTGGTCGAGATAGAGCTTTGGACTTTCTAGCTACTTCTATATTCTAAGACCCAGCCTCGAAGATAACATCTTTAGCTACTTCTATAATCTAAGACCCAGCCTCGAAGATAACATCTTTAGCTACTTCTATAATCTAAGACCCAGCCACGAAGATAACATCTTTAGCTACTTCTATAATCTAAGACCCAGCCTCGAAGATAACATCTTTAGCTACTTCTATAATCTAAGACCCAGCCTCGAAGATAACATCTTTAGCTACTTCTATAATCTAAGACCCAGCCACGAAGATAACATCTTTAGCTACTTCTAAAATCTAGGACCCAGCTTCGCAAAAAACGTTTAAAGTCACCTAACTATAATAAAGCCTGAAAACAGTTTTATTTCACTGTTGAGTCAAGGCTGGCATCTTTTTCTTTTCAACAGATAAACACAAAAACACACACACACTCGCACCGACTTATTTTTAAAATGCCAATCACATTCATTAGCGGTACCCACCCCCTCTCCTGCCCCCATTAGTTTTTCCTTTTAAAACAAAATTAAGATTCTTGTCTGTTATTATTTCTTTTGTTTGTTTTTTTTTCAAGTAAGTGCCATCTTTACCATGGCAACGCATGGAGGGTCCGACAGGGGAAGTAATCCGTTTCGCTAGAAAGAAAGGGAAGTTATCAATTCAATTGCCAATATGTGGAGTAACAGAGATTAAATAGAACAATGAACAAGAGAATGTGTTTCTACTGTGTGCATACATTCAACAGAAGTGTTTCGACATTTCATTAGATGTGAGAAGATACTAGTTTAAAAACATGGGTTGAGTGTGCAGTGCTTCCCTATTCATCACAATGAAGTTGTTACAAAGACAAAAGAGAAATGGTTTGCTGTCATTAGATCCTACAGAAGGTAGACATAATAGTCAGGTAATTTTGGAAGAATTCAAGGTCTCCAGAACTGCTTCATGGAATCTCAACTATTGCTCTTGTTTATATTTAATGTTCGATGTAAAACAGACCCGAAGAAAACTTAGAATCTAGTTTAAAAAATAAAAAAACAGAAACGGAAAGCTTTTCAAAACTTCGCCTAATTAAACGAAACAAATTTGTATAAAGAAGCTTGTACAGCTAATTTCAGTTCAATTACAAAAACAAAGACGCTAATAAATATAGTGCGTACATTAAATATACGAAACAAACAAAAAAAACTGATTTGAGAAATTGACGTAACAATGACATCACAAAATTGTGTCTGCAGACGTGAGATAATGAAGGAGGGAAAGAAAGAGACTAGAAAAATGGCGGTCTGCACCCAGTCAGTAGCAGACAGTATCTGGTCACAATCCAACAGATCACGTTCACAGCGTTAAGTTCCGAGTTGCTTCTGACCACGTCAGAGGAGGCGGAAAAGAGAAGAGGTCCACGGAGGGGGCGCCACTCACACACCTACTTTTCCAGGGACATAAATCTTTTTCCGGGGCTACATCGAGTTATGGAACCTTTCTTTTAAACATGAATTATGATCTGTTGCGACTTGTAAGAGAACTCCCAGAGATGATCGGTAGGCCAGTAGTGGAGATATAACAAACAAAAACAAACTAGAGGTAAATGATCGGATTTTGCTATTTAAAAAAAAAAAGGGGGGAATATCAATGTCTATATAGAGTGTGTTTTTTTTTGTGATAGTACGCACCGGTACGGCGTACCGGCACCTTTTTCAAGGCGGGAAAAAAATTCTTACTGTTCTTGTATGTTAACGTTTATTATTAATGTATTAGCTAGAATTTTGAGGCCATCCATCGCTGAGTACCGGTACCTAGTTTGTTTGTTTGTTTTTTTACAATATATATATATATATATATATATATATTTATACTAGACATATGTTACCCGCGACCCGCGGGACTTTATTTGCGCATTACTGTCGATATAGTCACAATTAAACAATTAAAATAATAATGTAATAAGTAAAGCGAATGTGTCAATGTACAAATAGTGTGAATGAAGCCATCAAATAAAAATAGCTAATAGTCTTAAATCCATTTGTTCAAATTAAAACATTTGCTTCTAGGCCTACATATATTTGATTAAAATTTGAGATGAATAGACTTCATTTTCTATGTTCATGTGTTACAATATAAAGTAGATCATAGATCTAAATCTACACTAATCTAGCGTTAAAAATTGGCTTTTATAGAGTTCATTCTGTGTTGCGCATGCGTGACCTTTTTTCATGAATGAATATAGGCCTATCTCAACACGGCTACGCAACTTTAGCGAACAGCGAACGAATGTATTAAAAATGCTTTAGAAAAACAAATTTGAATGTTAAATTGATTAAAATATCAAATGAATGGACAATAATTAGTATGTTTATGTGTTAAAGAAGTTGCGAAAGAAGTTTTATCATCTAAGAGTTCAATAAGAGTTTTAGACCTAGACCTAGGAATAGACTCAGTAGAGAGATGTGTTAATGTGTAACCAATTGGTAATGTCTAATGAAAGAATGTTCGCCAGGAAATCTGTAGTCACAGATATCAGGAACTAATTTATGTAAAAAATGCTTTTGAAACACAAAATTGAAGGTTAATTTTATTACATAATGAAATCAATGGATCTTCTTTTGTATTTTCATGTGTCCAAGTAAAAAAACTATGTGCGCAAAGTGTTTTTCTTAAAATTGGATCTAGGTCTAAATCCTTTCGACCTTTTCTCATGTCAACATTGTTAACCATGGCCTTGATCCATAAAATACTATAGTTGTAATAGAGTCGGACAACTTTATTTTTTTTGAGGGTCTTAAGTTTGTTTTAGGGCTACAATACATACACTACGGTCTAAGTTAGTACCAAAGGAACATTCCTTTCTAGTTTTATCAAGATTGGTCAAGCGGTTTTGATGCCTATAAGTAACATACATACATACATACACCTCACATTCTACTTTATAATATAGATACATTGATTTTTTTTTTTGTAAAAAAAAAAAATAGGTGCCGGTACTCAGTGATGGATTGCTTAACTTATAACTACTAATAGATTAAAAATAAACGTTAAAATACAAGAAAAGTAATTTTTTTCCCCACATTAAAAAAGGTGTGTACCGTCACAAAATAAGCCCTGGTTATATATATATATATATATATATATATATATATATATATATATATATATATATATATATATATATATATACAGAGAGAGAGAGAGAGAGAGAGAGAGAGAGAGAGAGAGAGAGAGAGAGAGAGGTACCAATTAACATGATGTGAGTTTGAAGGCGTTAAAGTTGAGTGAAGACAATTTCTACCAAACATCACAGAAAATTTGATTGTCGAAAGGCCAGCAATTCAGGTAGAAAAAGCGTCGCTAAGGCAGAAGGTAATAGACATAGTTTTCTGTCCCCTGGTGTCGAATCGGGGAGCAGATTGGCGCCACTACATGCAATACAATCACCCGTTTCAAGGAGGAATTCATTGAGCACAAATCTGCAGACGATGTAGTTTCCTCAGTCGTCTGCTCTTGGCGGCAGTCATATACTGGGAAAAGGGGGACAAAAGAGGAACACAAAAACATTTTTTTTTAAATTATCCAGACAAGAGTGAAGTGAGTAGATCTCTGTGTCTTTTATATATATATATATATATATATATATATATATATATATATATCCATAAAAATTTTATGTTACACACACACACACACATACAAGTGAGAAGGGATAACTCGGAATTCTCTCCCTTTATGGCGATTGATCCAGGGGAGGCGATCTGGTAAACATAGGCTATCTCAGACCGGACATTCGATTAGCCAATGATTGCATAGAGTCTCAGCGACGTATTAGATTGAACTCAATGAAATAAGGAAGAGCAAAAAAATAAAAATTATTTTAAAAAATGACTCGCGGGATTTAAGAGCGTCACTCTGTTGGGAAGCAGACAATGAAAACGTTATGTTCCTTAATGCCAGGAGTGGGAAGGGATTGTGGGTACAACACAACTGTCAGTTTTAAACAGAAATCGTAAGGTAGTGATTTTATTATTGAAGCCCTGTTCATTTCATTTCATTTGAGACCCGCTAACTAATTTATATTGAGTGACCACCTAGTACAGACATTAACGTTTCTACTAATATTCTCTCAAACATCATAAGCACCCCATCTGTAACAAAATGGTCTATAAATGGAGGGGCATGAGTAAAAAAAAACCTCCCCACCCCCATGGCCGCCCCTGTGCTACCGGAACTGTACAGAAATACTTATCTAAAACATGCCCTATTACTTACACGCTGTTTCGACGACTCCCCTGGTACTCTTGATACTCTGGGGCTGGTCAGATCCCTGGACATTATTCCAGGCGGTGCACTCGCACCAGTAGCCGTCAGTGCCATAATACTCATCTCTCTCCTCACGCGTCACCTCGATACTTGACTCCAGGGTCTTGCGCCGGGTCCGGGGGTCAATTTTTTCTTTGTTGACGATGTTCTTGTTGGGTATTTGATGGCCAACACATTTAAAGGTAATCTTGAGAAACAAATAAAACATTGTCAGTATTGGATAACAAAATGTTGTAGAATTTCTTAGTTTGGAGATCAAGTCTATCAGTTAAATACAGATGAATAAAAAGTTTAATTACCCATTTGTTTAGTCCTGAAGGTAAATATATAGCAGGTCTTTTAGGTTTGAATCGCTGATATAAAAGTAAAGTTCCCCTTTCAGACCTTGCCATCTATAGGGCAGATGATGTTAAGTTTATCTGTTTCTTTGGCCAACAACTTTCCCAACTAAAGTCAAGTACCAGTTAGCGTTGGGTGGACTCTGGAGAGTCATAAAAATCCCGACATTCGAAATTCAAAAAGTCTTGACCAAGATTTGAACCCCAGGACCTCAGGTTCGGAAGCCAAGTGCCTAACCACTCAGCCACCGCGCATCTAATAGCTGATGTGCTAGCAGAGATAACAAAAACCAGTCCAATGTCATTAAACAAGATGTTATACAGCCAGGTCAATGCCCAACAAAAAGTCTATTTTGTGATCCCAAGCTAAGGACAGGCATTATTTTAAAAGTGGTTTAGCTCATGGCCTTCGCTCTGTTGACAGACAGTTTAATTCTGAGTTATATTTCTTAATTCCCTCGGAGTAATCAAACCCTGAAATTCAGGAATGGAGCAATTTTACATCTAAACACCCAAACCTCTTTACTAGACGCTACATTTGTAGGAATTAACCACACACATGCACTCAAACACACACGCATGAGCGCGCGCGCACACACACACGTGCACAAAGGTTTTTAAGAATTACATATTTTAGTTTCCAAATCTTTACCAATATTTCTTGCATTGATTCCCAAATCGGTCGCAAGTGTGTGTGTGTATGTAGTCTTGTCACAGTTAAGTGTCATATCATAATCCAATCTTGTCACAGTTGAGTGTCATATCATAGTCCAATCTTGTCACAGTTGAGTGTCATATCATAGTCAAATCTTGTCACAGTTGAGTGTCATACCATAGTCAAATCTTGTCACAGTTAAGTGTCATACCATAGTCCAATCTTGTCACAGTTGAGTGTCATGTCATAGTCCAATCTTGTCACAGTTGAGTGTCATACCATAGTCAAATCTTGTCACAGTTGAGTGTCATACCATAGTCCTATCTTGTCACAGTTGACTAACCTACCTATTTTCAAAATGATCCCATGACCCCGAACACGAGTCATAGAATCAAACTAATCAGTAGAACACAAAAAAAAAAATGGAGATTGACGAGATTGTATTCTAAACATTTTGTTCTCAAATTGAGTTTAATCTTCAGTTCCAATAGCAGACATTAGATAACAACTGAGACATTAGATAACAACTGAGACATTAGATAACAACTGAGACAGAAAGAGGAAGTGATCCTTTAAATAACAGAAGAGACTAAACATTAAAGTTTGAAGAGTTTCCTGATGTAACATCTTGTTCCTATTGCTGGTTGGGTTTAAGCACCTTCATCCGATGTTCACAAATCGGTCAGCACTAAGAGATATGATAAATAGACGAACAGATGAAATCTGGAGGCGTACAGTGGGTGGGACAGAGGTGACAGCTCCATGGACCTCCAGCAAGTCTTTTAAACCAAAGACCAACAGTAAAGTGGTTTAGATCTTACAGTTCAGTCTATTAATTTATTCTATATACGGACGATTGCTCTCCCCTGTCCTATCTATAGACTGCATCTCCTTCATTCTTAATGTTTTCCCAGTCAGTCTATAAATATTTATTCAGCTCAGGTCGCCATTAACCGTGTTCTTGATGGAAGTTTGTTTTTCAAGCTGAGTTTTTAGAAATAAACAGCATTTATTCTCCTAGCAAGTATTCAGCCAGCGTTTACTCTTTTTTTCACCTCTCTCTCTCTCTCTCGCTCTTTCTTTCTTTCTTTCTCAGTCACGGCACTGTCTATAACTCACCTGAATCGCAGGTGTCGCTCGACAGGTAATTGTCACCGGCTGGTTCTTGACGACGTAATAATTGGGTTCTGGTTGCTGCTCCCATTCCGGAAGTCCTTGAGTCAATGGGTCACTGCTACCGAATGGATAGTCGCCTGGGAACACAAAAAAACAGAAAGTGAAAGGATGAAGTATCGATAATGTTCAATCAACAGAGCCGTACAGTGATACATTGTCTAGATACACGCCATATATTACATGCACAGTTGCGTTTGTTAATGGTAGCGATACCAGTCGCTAGTTTTTTTGTGTTTTGGTGCATGGGTGTAAACTTTTTTACTGTCAATGTGACTCGTGTACCTCCGAATTGTGATTTGAACGTTTGGAAATGTAGGGACAAAGGAGCAATTAATAATAACAAATTGGTCTAGCGCTGGTATCATAGATAATGTTATTTAGTGAATGAGAATCTAACGCCTTGGCTGGACATTATGACTCTTTAGTTATTGACGAGGAAGGTGTATTTTCACACATATAAATAACACAACAAATTATATCCACTAATAAGGCAAATACCCTAAAAACTTTATCTTGAAAAAAAAACAACAATCAACTTTGTTTGAGAAAAATAAAGAAACATTTCTCTAAATTCTCGGAGGGAAACAACAACAAACATTCACCTGTCCTGACCTGAGACTTTCAAAAGTTTATTTTCTGATGGGCAATTTTCCAAATTTTATTTTAAACGCTTCAGAGTTGAAGAGTTACCTTCTCTTACTGCTATCTTATTATCTTCTTAAGTATTATCTTAAATTGTGCTTCTATCCACGGCAAGTCATGTCGGCTAGTATTAGGAAGAGGATAGCATAAAGATTTGAACCTGGACTTCATGTGAAATGTTGAAGTTATCATCCTTGTTCTGAGTGTGCAAGCTTTAAACCACAGATATTAGAAAACATTTTGTATGCAGTCGTGTCGGGGGGGGTGAAGCGGTGGAATAGTAAACAACTTACATTTCTTAAAGCTTGAGTTTAAATCCCGATTTTTAAAATATTTTTTGGGGATGGGTGGGTTTGGGAGGTATTTGAGATAATAGTTACCTGCCATGATAATATTAAATCAGGAAGTCTTTATACTGGCATTGTAATATCTTGGTTAACCTTTGGCACAGAAAATGTTGCACTCCCCCCCCCCCTCCATTCTGATATGGAAAGTTTGTCGCTCACCTACTCAAACGAGTAATAGAGGGTCATAGAAACTTAAATGTAATATACAAGACTAGTCGACCGGCCGCGTAGCATACGCCGCTATTTTGCAGGGCCGGCCTTCGGTCACTGCAACCTATGCGACCGCATTGGATCCGCACTTTCATCGGACCCGCACGTTCACAGGACCCGCGCTAATTCTAGGTGTATAAATTATTAAATTAAACCATATTATAACTTAAAACAGATTTCTAATATACAAGATGTGTAGACCACGAGATGTGTAGACCCCAAGATGTTGAGACCCCAAGATGTTGAGACCCCAAGAAGGGTAGATCGCAAGATGTGTTGACCCCAAGATGTTGAGACCCCAAGTAGGGTAGATCGCAAGACCCCAAGATGTCTAGACTCCAGGTTATGGCGTTATTGAAGTGCTATTTATTAATATTCGAATGTTCTTTCTCATTTCTTTTAGTCTGAGTGTCGAAGTAACATTCTTTTTGTTTATTTCTATTAGAGGTTCATTTTGGGCAAACTAATAGGAGGACGGCGTAACAGAACGTAAACGCTATAAAAATTAACTTAGGCGCAGGCGCCATTTTGCCCTTACTGGAATAGACGAAAGTAGCCTCAGAGTTAGTTGAAAAGCTCTGATGAAGTCCGCGGGGACACACTTTTGAGGCGTAGAAGACGAAAAGAGAACATAAATAGACCCCGGCGGACAACGGCTTTGTCTGCATCAGCTATGGGAAAATATGCAGGAGCAAGTGGATTTGCGTGGCCATGTAAAGCACTTTACTCATTCTTAATCTTCGAAATCAAAAACATTTGCCAAAGCATTTCTATTCAAAATACAGGTATTTGTTAATATAGCTGCTATTTGTAAACTTGTTGTAAAGTAAACTTGAATTGTGTAGCGTTTGTAGCCTATATAACATTGTAGTGACGTCTAGTTATAAGAAATGGATACATAAGAAGGTAAGCAGAGCCTTCTTTGACAATTTCCTGGCATAGGACTGTAACAGGAGAGTTGAGAATGTGGATGGTGGGAGGGTCCAAAGGGCTGATGGTATAGAAGGGAGAGAATGGCTGATAGTCAGGGCTAGGGGACGTAAAAGACGGCAGTTTGAGAACAATCGATATCTCCAGTGAAGCATTGTCCAGATTTAGCACGCGCTTTGTTTTAAGTCTGGTATCTTTGCAAGTTCCATTGTCTTTAGGCACGTGCTTTAAGTGCAGGGGTATAGCAGGTTACCAGGGGAGGTTGTCCTCTCTTCTTTGTTTAAGAAGTTTAGAAATATTGAACTCTTTCAATAGAATCAAATAAAAACTTTCGCATTATTAAATTTGAAATATATTTTTTTAAAGTAAAGTAACTCTTTCAGAGCTTGCGATGGATAAGGCAGATGATGTAAAGATCATCAGTTTCTGTGGCCAATGGTAACGAGGGTGTCATGGCACAATGACCAACAGCCTTTACTTTTCCAACTGGCAAACCAGTAACACAGACTAAAAATGCAAAATACCTAGGTGTTATAATAAATGAAAAACTGGCATGGAATCCACATATTGATGAAACTATAAAAAAATCCAACAAAGCATAAGGGTTTAATGAAAAGAAATTTCTATAAATCAAGTAAGAACTTAAAACTAAAATGTTATTTAACCTTGGTTAGGCCAATAATAGAATATGCATCCACCGTGTGGGACCCCTCAACTCAAGAAAACATTAAGAAACTGGAACAAACACAAAATAGAGCAGTGAGATTCATAACAAACGAATATTCACATTTGACTAGGGTAACACCATTAGTAAAATCACTAAATTTAGAAAGCCTTCAGGACAGAAGACTCAAAAGTAAAGTAGCAATTATACATAAAACACTGAACCATAATCTTCAAATACAAAAACAAAATTTAATAAAATACTCTGAAAGACACAAAAATAAAGGCACATTCCTCGTCCCATATGCTAGGACAAATTTGTACAAATACTCCTTCTTCCCTAGTGCTATTAGAGCATGGAATGGGTTGCCTGAGCTAGCCAGAAAAACCAGTGACTTGGCAGAATTTAAGTCATTGGTTAATATGCATGACTAAATGCATGACGCGTAGGACGTAATCATCTTCTTTTTTGAAGTAACGTCTGTATTATATAAGATAAGAAGATAAGATGGTTAGAGTTGGTCGGCTTATTGTGGAGGGGGGGGGGAAGTCCTATGAATCCAGAGGTTCTAATTCCGAAGTCTTCCACGAGATTGGATCCCGAGATCCCTAGGTTCGAAAGCCAAGCGCTTGAAGGAAAAAATAAATTAATTAAGAACTGGACAGCACGGGTGGCTACTTCAGCTGTAATTATGTGTGTGTGGAAAGAAGGGGGGTGCTACAGTAAAAATAAAAAAATAAAAAAAATAATATACCGAAAAAATAAACAACTAGTAGAAGTATCTTGCTATTCAAAAGTCAAGGGTTATGGTGAGAAATAAATTCTACTCGCTGATCTCCCCTGAAGCGAGTTGGAGTATCGTAAACCATAAGTATCGCGATGTCGTTAAAGAATCGTAAAACAAATAAGTATCGCAGCCAACACAAATTTATGCATCACAAGAAAAATATTTCAATGTTTCTATTTTTATTTTATTTTAAAAAAGATAAAAAAGAAGAAGAAAAAATAATCAGCTTTAAAGGGAAGTAACTACACAAATGCTTTTTTTTTTCCTTGCATAAAAAGTCAAAAGATGAAATATTTCTGACAGCCGTGAAGAAACAAAAATGCGAGGATGGGGCAGACACAGAGCGCGTGGAAAATCTCATTTTTCTACACACACACACACACATTCAATATGAGCACAAAGACAGGTGGGGAAAAGTGTGAGGGGGGAGGGGGCGCGATAAGTAAATACTTAAGTATTTTCATTTCCTCCTGAGTTCCAGACGAGCAGATGTAGAGAATAGGTGGCCGGCTGACTTGCAATGGAGGGGCGTTCAGTCAGCTTAAGATGGTAATTAACAGTTAAGATTTCATTAGCCTTTCAATTGTCCCCCCTTGCGCGCACGCGTGTGTGTGTGTTCCTAAGTGTTGGTGGGTTTATGTGCGTAAGACAGAGAGGGCGGAGCTAGAGGGAGAGGAGAGAGTGAGAGAGAGAGAGAGTGAGAGAGACAGAGAGAGAGTGAGAGAGAATTAGCCTTAATGTAGTGATCGAAATAAGGGAAGCACAATTAGGGGCTGGGTCGAAGGCGGCTGGGTGTGATTTGAGAGGGGCAGGAGGGAAGTGTTGAAAAAAATTATGCCGAGCACAGCCTCTGCCCCGGATAAACTCTACCAAGCATTCTCTCGGCCCAGGATAAACTCTACTAAGCATTCTCTCGGCCCAGGATAAACTCTACCAAGCATTCTCTCGGCCCAGGATAAACTCTACCAAGCATTCTCTCGGCCCCGGATAAACTCTACCAAGCATTCTCTCGGCCCAGGATAAACTCTGCACGGCAAAATATCTGCGCAGCCAAGCATAAACTTTGTCTAGGATAATCTCTGCCCAGCTTATTGTGCCATAGAAATAGAAATAAGATTCTAGCACAAAGCACTGGATTGTTTAGCATAATTATTCAAATAATGATATATTGCAACAGGCTAAACAGAAATACAGACCAAGCGATGAAATAAAACAGATATATTAGGACACAGGCGAGCGCTTCGAACCGAATCTTGTGTCGTTAATCTAGTGAATTTCTTCTTCTTCACGTAATGGACTTTTGTGTGAACACGTGACTGCAAAACTAGCACTTCCAACTTGACTGATTATTAGAAGAATGAAAGTTGGCAACCATGACATGTGTTCAACAATGCGAGACCCACAGACCTATATAATTATTGCTGAATGTTAAACAAAACAAGACGAGGTATATTTGAATGCAAGAGTTTATTACACGAACACTACTTGACAAGGTCAGAGGTCACATTGCACAGCGAGGATTCTGTAGACAGCAGATCAAGCATTCAGAGTTTTTCTTCTCAGTGTATCAGGGTGATTTAGGTATCAGGGTGATTTAGGTATCAGGGTAATTTAGGTATCTGGGTGGTTTAGGTATCAGGGTGATTTAAGTATCTGGGTGGTTTAGGTATCAGGGTGATTTAGGTATCAGGATGTTTTAGGTATCAGGGTGATTAAGGTGTTAGAGTGATTTAGGTATCAGGGTGATTTAGGTATCAGGGTAATTTAGGTATCTGGGTGGTTTAGGTATCAGGGTGATTTAAGTATCTGGGTGGTTTAGGTATCAGGGTGATTTAGGTATCAGGATGTTTTAGGTATCAGGGTGATTTAGGTGTTAGAGTGATTTAAGTATCAGGGTGATTTAGGTATCAGGGTGATTTAAGTATCTGGGTGGTTTAGGTATCAGGGTGATTTAGGTATCAGGGTGATTTAGGTATCAGGGTGATTTAGGTATCAGGGTGTTTTAGGTATTAGGATGGTTTAGGTCCGTCTCGTCTGAACGAAGCCTCAATGTTAACCCACAATGTGCACGAGCGAGTTACAAAGAGGACGAATTCATGGCAAACATGACTACCTTCACCTTCACCTCTCCCTTAGTCTGCTAGACCGTTGGGGCAAAACACAAGATCTGTCAACGTCTTTCTCCATTCCTCTCTGTCCTTTGCCCTGAATAGAATTTCATTCCCTGACAGGCCTGGTGCCCATTCTTTGACGTCTTACCATTGAAAGTCTTTGCTAGCCCTAAGGATCTTGTGATGTGGCCGTAGAGTTTGAAAAATGAAAAGTACCCAGATATACATTAAAATACACCCAAATATATATGAAAAGTACCCAGATCTATATTAAAATACCCCGATCTAGATGGATAAAAATATCCAGGTTTACATCCAAAAATACCCAGATCTACTTGAAAAGGCCTAGCGGTGTAAGCACTAAGCATATCGTTAGCTTTTGTTATTGTTATTAGACTTGACACTCGGAGAGGTAAAGAAAAAGAAAGACTGTCTGATGTTCCTCTCTAGGCTACAGCAAGGGTGAAGATATCTCACACCATATGATGCTTCCAGGGAGGGACCACTATCAGCTAGGCATCTGATTCGCTGGCCTGTATCTCCGAGGGGAAACCCCGCGCGCTAGTTGGGGCTGAATTTAGTCTCCTCGTGGCTTATCTTTGGGTCGGGGGAATAATCTGGTGCAGAAGTGTCTGTCTTACGATGTCAGACTGGTGATTTTTTTTTTTTTTTGGCTTTTGTTTGATTAGAGACAGACTATCAAGAAGGCAGGAAATGGTCTAAAGTAGGACACTCCGTTCCATTTAGAACTAAAGTGTTCCACAAACAAAATGGCCTAGAACAAATAGCAGCAAGTCATTTACGGGCTTTAGAAATATTTTTGTTATTTCTGGTTTGTTTGTTGTTGTTGTTTTTTTTGTTTTTGTTTTTTTACCTTGTAATTTCATTAATTTATTTAAAATAGAATAACTAAAAAATCATAAGAAGCTCTCGGGAAGTTTAGGGTATTAAATAAACATACACAATAAACGATCGCCTCAAAAGAATAAGCCTCAAAACCCTGGTTCTGTTTTCTTTATGAGCATTTGAAAGATTTATTAAATCAGTCCATGTTTTTAGGGCAAGTGGTTAGCGTGCATGTTTCCTGGATGATTAGCTAGGGTGCATATTTCAGGGACGAGTGCATGCGAGCATGTTTTCAGGATGAGTCGCTAGTGTGCATGTTTCTTAAACCAATGGCTAGCTTGGCTGTTTATAGTCTAAGAGTTAGCACGCATGTTTCCGGAACGACTATCTAAAGTATATATGCATCTTTTTGTGACGAATGGCTAGTGTGCATATATTCGGGACTAGTGGCATGCGTGCACGCTTCAGGTATGAGTGGCTAGCGTGCCTGCTTCAGGTACGAGTGGCTAGCGTTGCATGCTTTAGGTACGAGTGGCTAGCGTGCATGCTTTAGGTATTAGTGGCTAGCGTGCATGCTTCAGGTACGAGTGGCTAGTGTGCTTGTTTGCATGGAAAGTGGCTAGTAAGCATATTTCTGGACGAATGGTTAGTTTGTATGTTATCGGCACAAGTGGCTATCGTGCATGTTTCCTGGACGAGTGGTTCGCGTGAATGTTTGTAGGGCAAGTGACTGGCGTGTTCGTTTCCAGGACGAGTGGCTAGCGTACTAGTAGGTTACTATCAATCTGTTGTGTACAATACAGCAGAATAAAAACTATAAGTGGACAAATCAACCTTGTTTGTCCAACATGTCAAGCGTCAGACATAGATCAAACCTACACGCACAGAGTTAAACACACACACACATAAACACCCAATACACTCTGCAAATGAACAAATAAAAAGAAAGCTAGAAGACAAAAATGTTGATCAATTTGTTCAGTGCCACACACACACAGATCTATTGGGCGAACTCCCACATTCCTAACTCACCCTGCCCCCCTCCCAACTTGCTCCTGTTATCATAACTCACGCTTGCTTCAACTGGCCTGCGGGCATGCTGCTCACCCTAAGTTTTTATCGTGAAACACGGTGGTAGTGGTGGGGGAGAGGGGCAGTAGTCATTTCGCAGATAACGGGTGCCTAAGTCACGCCAAACACACTTTGTTTCAATTTGAAAGTGGCGCCCCTCCCCCCTTTTTATCACCCCCCCTCTCCTCGTCTCTTTACATTCAGATATTTATTGCTTGGGTGCTAGAAACAGACAGACCAATACACGCCTTCCTCATTTTAGCCATTGATGTGCCCCCCTCCCCGCCGGCCGTCTACTGCATAGTTGTGTCAGTTGGATGTGTGCGTGGAGCAACTTCAGGCGCCCCAACTACAATAAAAAAAATTCACTGGACAGTGGTCAAGCTTAATATACGACTTTGTCCACCTGGACAGCATCGGCTCTGTCTCTTCACAATACGGTCGCTATGGGTTCAATTTCTCCAAACAATTAAAATTCCGTGTCAGCCGAATTCTGGGAGGGGACTGCACGTGGTGGGGGGGGGGTAATGCTGGGGAGATGAAATGTGGTTGAGAACAACTGGAACACGACGAAAACGACTTCCAGGAATGTAGCGCGAGCTGGTGACTGGACATGCCTAAAATTTTGACCACGACGTCTGCTACAGTAAATTATCTGAACTGGTAAGGGGGAAAAGGTTTATGAGAGCAAGAGGTGGGACCCAGAAAGAAAGAAATATAGAGGGGGGGGGGGAAGAGACGTATAGAGGAGAAAAAGAGAAATAGACAGAGAGAAAAGAAAGATTGAGTGCTACTAATAGAAAGAGGGACAGATAAAGAGAAAAGAATGGGACAATAAGAGAAAGAGAAGGAGAGATGGGAAGGGAGAAAGAGCGAGGACAGAGAAAGAGAGAGAAAGAAAGAGAGAGACATAAAGAGAGAAAGACATTGAGAGAAAGAGGTGGACAGGAGAGAGAGAGAGGTGGGGCAGGTAGAAAAAGAGATACGTAGAGAAGAGAGAGTAGAGAAAGAGATAGAGACAGGAAGAAAGATCGTAGAATACAGTGAGCTTCCATTTAAAAACTCACAGATTGTTGACATTAATAATTCCCCCCCCCCCATATCAATCAACATTTCGAATTAAAAGCTACTCAATAAAGTTCAAACGGACGTTCCTTTCTAGCTCTACTCATACACTGCTAAACAAAATAGTCCATACTATAAGAAATCAGAAATCGAGAAAGAAAAAAGTGCCTTGTCAAGTTCAACTCTTGGCGCCATTAACAAATTAAAATGTCAAGAAATCTCGTCTGCTGTCAAAAGAAAGGGGAGATAAAAAAAAAAGCGCAAGGGATAGACAACTGGTAAACATGTACTATTTGGTTTATATTTTCCTTCCTTTTTTTTTTTTTATCGTGTGGTCATTGCGGGCCGACTGACCCTCCAGGTCTCTACAGCAATACTTTTCGTTAGCAAGAATTTCCTTGATAGCAGAGGTGAAGTGGCAGACGACTTGGCCCCTCGGACGTACGAACAATGAAATAAGGAGGCATGCATTTCCATGGCAAAGAATGTAGCTTTAAAGCACAATTAGTTTTGACCTCAAACTTGTGTATACATTTTACTTCGCTCTGTCGTGAATGTTATTTAGTTTCAAATGTCTTAATGTCGTGTTGTTAGAAACTCAGAAATAACAGTTGCTTCCCTTGATATAACTCTCTTGGTTAGAAGAGATAGCGCCACTTTGGTGACTAGTTGGTCAGGGAGCTATCAGGCAGGACTTGAACAAGCGACTCGTGTTTTTCCATGTCAATGTTGTTTTTTTTAATCAAGATCAAATGTTTTTTATTTGATATTATCATTTACTGTATAGTACAGTTACATTTGAATGCTAAATATTTAAAATAAAAAATAAGCAGGTCGTATCTGGGTTTGCAACACTGCACTCATCCTTAAATCTTTCGAATCGAAGACATTGCCATTATTATTATTTATAAAGGAAGGAAAAAAATATTTAGAATTAATTGTATGTTTATTAAAGCCTTCAAAAGACCTCCAGAAACGTCCTACCAAGAAGCGCTGCTTACTAAACTTCTGTACAGGCATTCTACTGTTTATTACACAGGATATATTTACTGAATCTTAATTCCCCCCCCCCCCCCAAAAAAAAAAAGACCTCAACCAATGACTAAAACACAAACTTTATTTATGTTCTTAAAAGCTGAGCCCTAATCCCCAACCATCTGGTGATATCGAGGGATACATTCGCGTCTAGGTCATCTAACGGATTATCACAGTCACTAGGTCATTCGATAAATCTCAAATGTATTCAAAACTAGTCAATAGAAATGGAAAACAAAATGGTTAGGGTATTGATGAGTTGAGTTGGTAACAACTATCAATATGGCATCGTAGAAACAATACAAAAGTGGTACTTTACTTACGGAATTCAGATTTATTTATTTATTCTGTTTTTATCTTTTAAATACCTTCATATTTGAAATGAACTTTCTGAACTTTGATCGCACAGTGCAGTTAGAGGAAGTTAAAGAGTCAAGGTTAGAGTGAAATCTTGTTTTTGATACCAGATTATTGTATGTAGCGACCCTTGCATAGTAAGAACTGAGTTAGGTGTTACATAGAGAATACTCTACATTTCACCAAATTATAGACTTAGAGAAAAAAAAACAGAATATGATTCAAGTCTGTTAATATTCTTCTCCGAAAGTTCGAAAGAAATGATTCATTTTTTATAAACCGAACCTTTATTTTTTTTCTAAACAGCTCTCATTAGATTAATGTGGTAACAAAGTGTGTGTGTTTGTGTGGGAGAGGGGGAGTGAAAAGTTGGGGGGGGGGGCAACTATTACAAGAAGGTGGTGCTTTCTTTAAATTTCTGTTTGAATTTGTGTATACACATGGAAATGTCAAACTCTATGACATAAAGAGTTAACTTCTTTCGGGCCGCTCGCCCTCCCCCTCGCTACAGCTCACCCCTCCCCCGAGTCTGACCTTAATGAGGGAGATGACAGACGCCCAGTAAGTAAAATGTGAGGTTCCCAGCACTGAGAAATGGCGGTGATGAAACGCGCGGGGAAGGTCCCGCGGTCCCGCACGACATACTATCGCTCACCCATATCTAATTTACACTTGTTGGTACAACAGACTTCTCTAGGTCCCCAGGGGTTCTCATATCTAGACTTAGGCGTGACCTACGTCAGCTTCTCGTGGGCAGCTACTAATCACCGCAATCACTTTCGTATTCAAATAAAAATAGTAACAGTAAGCGTTAGAGATTTTCAAGATCGGATCGGATCTTGTCTTATCTTATCTTGTCTTATCTTATCTTATCAATTACAGAGGTAACTTCAAAAGAGAAGATAATTACGTATCCTGTGTTAATTTAGTCACGCATGTTAATGAGAGAATTAAAATCATCGATTTTCCTGGTTGATTCAAGCAATCAATTCTATGCTTTAATAGAAGAAGATGAAGCACTTGTATGATCTATTCCTAAGATTATGTGCCTTCATCTTTGGAGTCTGAATATTTTTAATAGGCTTTGTTTTTATATTTGTAAATTATGGTTCAGTGTTTTATGCATAATTGCTTATTTATTCTTAAAGTCTTCTAAATTTAGTGGTTTTAATAATGGTGTTTTCTAATCAAATGTGAATATGTTAGAAATCTAACGGTTCTATTTTGCAACTGTTCTGGTTTCTTTGCGTTTTCATGAGTTGAGGTGTCCCTTACAGAGGACGGATATTCTACTATTGGTGTAACCATGCTGCTTGGTCCTACCCAAATACGTTACTTTATTTCAACAAAGTGACAACAGTGAACCGGATACAATACTTCGTTGTACGTTAAAACGTCACTGTAGCACAATGGGAACACACGAACAGAAATCATATTCAGGGAGTTATTAACACTGGACATTTAATTTAAGGTTGCAGTCTAGTTGATCTGCATGTTAAGTCTAACTCAGGACACTGGAAGTAAAACGGACACAGCTTGAGGACCGCTGCTTTTTATGATGTATTCTGAAAAACTACTCACGCTTGGAACACTCTCTCACGGTCTAAATACTCACTCGGCACTGGTTTAGGTGTACTAAAGTGAGCAGACATATTTGGCTGGATGGTGGCAGAAGATAGTTACTGAAACGTAGAAGTGACTAACAAAGACCATTGGAACATTTGTTGTCCCTATTCATACAGATTGTACTTGACGGAACATGGCAGGAGGTTGTGGTGACAACAGTGATATGACATTTGTTTTCATATGACATACTAACCATACTACTACTGCACTCATTGTGTATGTGCGTGTGTATTGGTATGGAGAGTGGAGGATAAATCATGTCAGCCATGTTATTGTCCAAACGTCAGCTGCTGGTAATTTGGTGGAGGGGGGATGAAACGTCCACTGTGGCTAAGTCTCTGGAGGGGAGTGATATTTGTGTAGTATTAGGATGATGGAGGGAGAAGTCCACTGCTAGGTCAAACGACTTAGACAGAAAGACAGGGACATCTTCTCTTATAGGGCGTGATGCTAACCTAAAATAAATGTACGCCCAGCACGTGTGCAAAATGTGGTTTGTGTTTTAAGATACAAAGACTGATTCAGGTGTAAAAAAATATATAAAAAATACAAACAAAACGTCAGACTATTCTGAGCTTCTTAAGATAATTACACTCGCATTAGCTTCCTACACACACGCGCACAAACATCAATGGTAACAATGTTACGTAGCTTTACAACTTCAGGACCTGAAGTAGTTGTTTCTGTCCAGTGTTACGCAAACATCCACATCCTCTCCCCACCTCCATCACAACACTTTTTGTGTGTTCGGTGTCGACCAACGGTGGTCCTAGTTATACATTGTACGACAGTCCTGGACTTCTAGGTGGTCTCCACCAGATGGTAGTGCACAGAACTCGCAAGTAGGTCACCAGAGAGAAATTCCTCCGAGAGATGACAGAAAGAGACAGCACAACTGCTGCTTTATGGTCTCTCTCTCACTCTCTCTCTCTCTCTCTCTCTCTCTCTCCCTCTCTTCCTTCCTCCACACACACACACCTCACTCCCAAACTTCTATTTTGTCCAGATTTAAGTATTGGGGTAAATCATTTGCACGAAAAACTATAACATAAAGTCAAACTCATGAACTTGTAAAATTAAAGCATTTTAATACTCTATAGTTGTAGTATTCTATTCACATCATGGCCCAAACGAAATTAACAAATTTAAAAAAAAAATACACATCGAAAAACTACAATGACGTCAATGATTTCAAACCTAGTGTACACTCCTACACTGACGCTGGGCACCAGATTCATCATTTTTTACCATAAAAATTATTTTTAGTCCTGTGCGGGGCCCCCACCAATCGGTGGCCCTAGGCGGCTGCCTAGTTTGCCTATGCCTAACGGCGGCCCTACCTCGAGTTCCAAAGAGATTGCTAATTTTGAGAGTGTTTTATTCTTACCTAAAAATTAGTGTTGTTGTTGTTTTGTTTTTTTTCATTTCCGACTAAAATAAGACAAGCATGCAAAAATCTGCACCGGAATCACTAACTGTAATTTCGCCAGAGAAAAGCAATTTAGATTTAGTTATCAGAAACAGCAATTATCTGGCCAACTTCAGTTGAACACTATAGAATTAAACCCATGCGCATGTCAAAATAATTACGCCGTACATCCGCTATAAGCACCGTTTACTACACTTCAAACGTATTTATTCTTGTTGCCTCATTAGTAGCCCATTTCATCGATATACATCGGAACCTTCATATGTATAAGTTACGCTTAAATATTCGTCTGTTCCATACATTGGTATAGGATATGTTTTGTGGGTGTGGGTGTAGCTGTGCGTGTGTGTGTCTCGGTGTGTGTGTGTGTGAGAGAGAAAGATGAGGAAAACCCTATGAGAGATACAAAAGTTTAACTGTAATTTCGTTCAATTGTAACCAAATCACTTGATCAGCTCCAACCCACAGGATTTATTCTCCACGGCGGCTCTATTAAGCTGAGAAGATAGAGGACGACAAAGAAATGGTCTCTAGATTTTGTTGGACAAAGTCAATGATAGGACTCAATAATGAATACACAATCTCTTTGTAAAATGTCAGCAAATGAATTCAAGTTGTATATACATGTGATAATTATAGATCAGTAGCCTAATTTCTTTTTTCAATAGGCCGGTTAGGGTAACTATGCAATTGAATGCAATTGAGTATAAACTCTAAATGCAAGAAGAGAGAGAGAGAGAGAGCGAGCATGTGGATAGCAAATTGGTTGTTGACCCTAGCTATCTATGACCCCAAAGCAGACAAAGTTAAGATTCTTTATTATTACCCCGGAAATACATTTTTTCCCTAAATCTTACACTATTACCTGTTTTAAATGCTAACATGCAGCCTCCCTCACAAGTACACACAAACACGCACACACACACACACAAACACAGCACACACACTCACACACACAGCTGTACCGTGTCTCAACAGCTGCTATTTTCCAGTGCAGATTGAATTAATAGCTGACATTTTTATCTCCCTTTGAAAGGTAAATGATGATCCGATGTTGTTCTATTTAATTAAACCTTTCAAGAGGAGAGCAAATGTTCCGGTAAGAACTTGGGACCTGTGTTCAGGACGTCATCATTCAATGGCTCCCTCAGACCGTCACGCCCCTGGGAGTGTTCAGGGGAGTAGGCCTAGACTGTGTGACACGACATAAGAGAGGCTGCATTCCTTATGTCTTGAAAACAACACTCCATTCAATCGTCTATTTGAATTCCATCTGACATAATTAACTAAGAAATGACCAAGTTGACTTAGAAATGACCAAGTTGACTTAGAAATGACCAAGTTGACTTAGAAATGACCTAGTTGACTGAGGGATGACCCAGTTGAATGAGAAATGACCCAGTTGAATGAGAAATCAAAATAAATGAACAGCTGAGAAAGTTTTGACGAAGAAGTAGTCACAGCGTGAATACAAGAAAGACAAAACTAATATTCCAACGAGATTTGAACTCCTGCCTATCAGCTTTGATCAGTTGCATTGACCAGATTTATTCAGATATCTTCCTCTCGCCCCCCCCCCCTCTCCCCTCGCTCAACTAAGAATGTTTCCTAGACCTACTGACCTACTTCTGTCAGCTGTTCAGTTTCTAGACACTAGTAGATACGATACAAATATATGCAGAGAAATAAGTAACTTGTGTGCATCACGGATTATTTGAGTAGATCAGGGATTATTGGTGTAGATCAGGGATTATTTGAGTAGATCAGGGATTATTTGTGTAGATCAGAGATTATTGGTGTAGATCAGGGATTATTTGAGTAGATCAGGGATTATTTGTGTAGATCAGGGATTATTTGTGTAGATCAGGGAGTATGGGTTATGGAGTTTCGAGAATACAACATTGTTATAGGGAATACAACATTGTTATAGGGAATACAACATTGTTATAGGGAATACAACATTGTTATAGGGAATACAACATTGTTATAGGGAATACATTTTCATGTCTTACGGATAGTTAGTTTGATCTTCAATGAAGCAATATTATAATGGTCACAATTTCTTCTCGTCCACTGTCCTAATTTCTCTAACTTAACAAAGACCTCACTTTCTCGTAAGCGGGTGTGGGAGAGGAGGATTATCCAGTTTAATGAAAAAGAAATCCTCTACAATGACAACCAAATACCCAAACGCGAGAGTTGCAGCTGATAGGTTCAACTCTTCAGGCCATGCACCAGGTGCGTAATGTGTGTTACTGAAAAGAAAAACGCTTGGATTTATTCTTCTGAAGTCTACACACATTAGTCTCAGAGCCGCTTGCATTAATCCACATACCACACAGGTAGAGCTTGCAAGGAATATATACAGAAGATAAGTACCAGGAGATAACAAAACACGAGCCCTCCTCCCCCCTGCTCCCGAACCAACAAAGCCGCTCCCCACCCATTTTTTGCACACGGCAATTCCAGCACGAGCCCAACTGTTTGATAAACTGTTAACAAACTTGACCAGGCTTGTTCCTCCCTTACGACAGCTCCCTCCCGAGGGCCGGCAACAAATCTCTTCCAAAATAAAGAGGCCCCCTCGCGCCATGGTCTGCTTAGCGTGATCCTCAAATTCAATGAAGGGGGAGAGACTCTTGTTCACTTTTTCATCGTCTGTGACCTCAATAGTTATTTTTTTTTACGCTTCGAATTTGTTAACAAATCTTTGTTTTTTTTTAATTCAACTTTCCGAAAAGCATCCTAGCAGACCTGAAACAGTATAGATGTATAGAAACATTTTTAAATACATGGATACATTTTTCATTAAACAGACTGTTATAACATACTACTCACTGACTAGGGGGCCACAGCTCTGAAACTCTGAAGTCGCCTTCGTTGCCACTTGAAACAATATGCATTCCCTTTATGGGTTTGCATAACAAAATTATTTATTGATAGTCTACCACTGGTCTGAGGAAAAGATTCTATGAAAGATAAACACTTTTTCTCCCTCCTCAACCCGGAAGTGCAACAAGGGCTCACTTTTATACGCATGTATGCTAGCTTATATTCGGGTATATCCGGTAATGTGACTGATTTGATTGGTTGACATGAATAGTACATAACGAACCTAAAGGTTCGGCCGAGCAGACGACGAAAAAGGGGGGGGGGCGGGAAATGGAATGACGCCGAGCATTTTGAGTTAATTACCGGCTACTATGTTCATTCTACAATTACATGCGCAGCACAATCAAGAAATCTAAGCCCTACAGCGAAGGGTCACCATACAACACGGACAGAGAAAAGAAGTTTCTAGAAGGCAGCGTTACCGGCTGGGGGGGGGGGTGGAGCGGTCGATAGGTTAATGCAGGACTTGACTGTTCATTCCAGAGAAATGAGTTAATTGTGTATGACTGACAGATCTGTCATCTGATACATCACACCGTCCAGCAGCGTTTCTATTGTCAAGCACACTTGTCCACCGGGTGCAGATCTTTCAAAACAAAGGAGTTAGACCAAAAAATAAAATTGATTCGCTAAAAAAAAAAACCTGAATATAATAATGAAACTCTCACAGCCCTACTCATTGAGGGAAACAAAAAGACTACAAGAAAAGAAAAAGAAATTGAGAAAGAGGGACATGGACCCAAAAGGTAAAGGGGGGCGGGGTCGTAAGCTATCTGAGGAAAAGAAGGGGAAGGGGTGCAAGTCACCACCCACCAAAAGCAGCACCACTATCACCACTCACCAAAAGCAGCACCACCAAAAGCAGCACCACTATCACCACCCACCAAAAGCAGCACCACTATCACCACCCACCAAAAGCAGCACCACTATCACCACTCACCAAAAGCAGCACCACTATCACCACTCACCAAAAGCAGCACCACCATCACCACCCACCAAAAGCAGCACCACCATCACCACCCACCAAAAGCAGCACCACCATCACCAACCACCAAAAGCAGCACCACCATCACCACCCACCAAAAGCAGCACCACCATCACCACCCACCAAAAGCAGCACCAATATCACCACCCACCAAAAGCAGCACCACTATCACCACCCACCAAAAGCAGCACCACTATCACCACCCACCAAAAGCAGCACCACTATCACCACTCACCAAAAGCAGCACCACCATCACCACTCACCAAAAGCAGCACCACTATCACCACCCACCAAAAGCAGCACCACTATCACCACCCACCAAAAGCAGCACCACCATCACCACTCACCAAAAGCAGCACCACTATCACCACCCACCAAAAGCAGCACCACTATCACCACTCACCAAAAGCAGCACCACCAAAAGCAGCACCACTATCACCACCCACCAAAAGCAGCACCACTATCACCACACACCAAAAGCAGCACCACTATCACCACCCACCAAAAGCAGCACCACCATCACCACCCACCAAAAGCAGCACCACTATCACCACCCACCAAAAGCAGCACCACCATCACCACCCACCAAAAGCAGCACCACTATCACCACCCACCAAAAGCAGCACCACCATCACCACTCACCAAAAGCAGCACCACTATCACCACCCACCAAAAGCAGCACCACCAAAAGCAGCACCACTATCACCACCCACCAAAAGCAGCACCACTATCACCACCCACCAAAAGCAGCACCACTCACCAAAAGCAGCACCACTATCACGACCACCAAAAGCAGCACCACTATCACCACTTTGCTAGCTACCACGAACTAACATGGTGTCTAACAAACAAACACATTTCAATGGAGTAACTGGCTCATTAGTTGAAGGCGGAGCTCTGATAGGGAGGGGGGGGTGACACCAGAAAATGGGTAGAGCTAATTACTCCCTTAAAAATCACAAAATAACTTGTCATTTGTCACAGATACGAACAGACTAACAGCTCGAGATAACAAGGCAGATATCGAGAGATAATCTGTCCGCGGAGATCAACATATCATTATCAGAATCAATGTTAGCGCATGTCACGTGGGGGACAGACCACGCTTTCACTTCTAAGGATAAACTTACGCAAACACCACCAAAAGCAGCACCACTATCACCACCCACCAAAAGCAGCACCACTATCACCACCCACCAAAAGCAGCACCACCATCACCACCCACCAAAAGCAGCACCACCATCACCACCCACCAAAAGCAGCACCACTATCACCACCCACCAAAAGCAGCACCACCATCACCACCCACCAAAAGCAGCACCACTATCACCACCCACCAAAAGCAGCACCACCATCACCACTCACCAAAAGCAGCACCACTATCACCACCCACCAAAAGCAGCACCACCAAAAGCAGCACCACTATCACCACCCACCAAAAGCAGCACCACTATCACCACCCACCAAAAGCAGCACCACTCACCAAAAGCAGCACCACTATCACGACCACCAAAAGCAGCACCACTATCACCACTTTGCTAGCTACCACGAACTAACATGGTGTCTAACAAACAAACACATTTCAATGGAGTAACTGGCTCATTAGTTGAAGGCGGAGCTCTGATAGGGAGGGGGGGGGGTGACACCAGAAAATGGGTAGAGCTAATTACTCCCTTAAAAATCACAAAATAACTTGTCATTTGTCACAGATACGAACAGACTAACAGCTCGAGATAACAAGGCAGATATCGAGAGATAATCTGTCCGCGGAGATCAACATATCATTATCAGAATCAATGTTAGCGCATGTCACGTGGGGGACAGACCACGCTTTCACTTCTAAGGATAAACTTACGCAAACACCACCAAAAGCAGCACCACTATCACCACCCACCAAAAGCAGCACCACTATCACCACCCACCAAAAGCAGCACCACCATCACCACCCACCAAAAGCAGCACCACCATCACCACCCACCAAAAGCAGCACCACTATCACCACCCACCAAAAGCAGCACCACCATCACCACCCACCAAAAGCAGCACCACCATCACCACTCACCAAAAGCAGCACCACTATCACCACCCACCAAAAGCAGCACCACCAAAAGCAGCACCACTATCACCACCCACCAAAAGCAGCACCACTATCACCACCCACCAAAAGCAGCACCACTCACCAAAAGCAGCACCACTATCACGACCACCAAAAGCAGCACCACTATCACCACTTTGCTAGCTACCACGAACTAACATGGTGTCTAACAAACAAACACATTTCAATGGAGTAACTGGCTCATTAGTTGAAGGCGGAGCTCTGATAGGGAGGGGGGGGGTGACACCAGAAAATGGGTAGAGCTAATTACTCCCTTAAAAATCACAAAATAACTTGTCATTTGTCACAGATACGAACAGACTAACAGCTCGAGATAACAAGGCAGATATCGAGAGATAATCTGTCCGCGGAGATCAACATATCATTATCAGAATCAATGTTAGCGCATGTCACGTGGGGGACAGACCACGCTTTCACTTCTAAGGATAAACTTACGCAAACAAACAAGGCCCAAACAAACAGCGCTTGGCTAAACTGTGGCATACAAATAGGTTTTAAACATGCAGTGACATACAAACAAGTTACGTCAAACAAACACATACAAACAAGTTCAAGCTGTTAAGGTTTTTTATTTTAAATTTTACACTGTAAAACAATTTTAACAATCACATAAGTCTGTACAAACAGCGCGATCTGTACAATTCAAGCAATATTTGACCAGTTTATACAATTTGAGACTAGACAGTATATTTTACTCAAAAACAAAACAAAAAAACACAAACAAAAAAACAGCCTTCTTAAAGTCGAGCAGGCATGATCAGTCTTCACGGCTATATTTAGCAGAGCAGATAGGCCAAGACAAACAAATAAATGGCTGCGTCTTAACCAATCCAATGGGTCTATACACGTCACATGATGGGGGCGAGGATTATCTGTGAGTTGGGTTTACGTGTCACCACTGCTCACTGGCAGTTCGTTACTTTCACAATTTGTAGCGAGAGATGAAATGTTTTCAAAACGTCTCTGGTCCGGGCAATGGATGCTCTAATCCAGGATGGATTAGTCGGAGATCCAATTACCCGACAAGTGGAACACGTGGATACCAGCACTGTCTGCTCTCTATCTTCTCTCATTCCATACACACACACATGCACACACACACAGACACATACACATACACCCACATGCACACATACACACACAGAGCAGGTTTGTATGGTCTAATTTGTTTCATTACTTACCGCCTGCACCTGATGCTTGGTACGCTCTCCCTCCTAGACTTAGTTCTACCAATCATTAGAATACCAAATGTACTCTACTGTTTCTCATTATGCACCATTCCATTCTAGAAATTTCTCTAGATCTACCATATGGGCAAGTCAGTAGTAAGGCCGGAGAACGCTACCTAGTGGTGTCTGGGTGGAACGGTCGTAACAGGATGCGGTTAGGCCCAGATGGTATCAAAACAAGGCTCCTTTTGGGGTGCACAGGTCGGGGAGTAAAGGGAGCATCTACAGCCATGTTACGATTTATACGCAGTTCCTCAGGGGCCGTTTCACACCCGCACGTTTAGTGTGGTACATTCAAGTATAAGCAATGTGGGGATCCCCAGTGCATTCGGCTTTCGGCCTCTTTTCTAACACGAGACTTTTGGGTTTCCAGGCACTTGCAACAGGGATGTGATACATAGAAATCTGCTTGGAAATCTCCCAAAGAGAACAATTGTTCAGTCAGATCTGCGGATCAGAGCCTTCGTTGGCCTAAAGTTTCAAAGCTTTGGCTCAACAATAACAAATCTGTTAGTCTCCTTTTTATATCCGCAGTACGAGATACGCCTCTTGCCATTAGCAATAATTGCAAGCAGAATCCTATACATAGACACAATGTGTTCACATTTGTCAGTCTATAAGAAATACTTTTTAAATATTGTTGTAATTCTATAGAGCCAGCAACTTTTTTTTTCAAAAAGAGGAATTAGAGATAATTTCAAATGTTGATTGAGCCAATGTAAACAAAACGTTGAAAACACAATACGAACTAGTTGCTGCCAGTCTCGTACAGACCTAACGTCTGCTCTCTGCACTAGGTGGAGAGCGATGTGCAGGAAGGAGTTCTCATAACAGCAGTTCTGGACATTGACAAGTACATCGAGAACAATACTGTATCCTGTTTTTTGTTTCTTTGTTTCGTAACTTTTCAAAAAGCTGTAAAAAAAAAGTTCCTCTTTTTAAACATCTCTTATTTTAAAAAAATAAGATATTCTGGGTATGAAATTATTCTTTTTGTTCTCAAGGCTATTTGAGACCATTTTATGGATATTTACCAGTTGTAAATGAGTATCAACTTTAAGGTCAAATTGTTTAGTAGACAAGCTGGTGTAAGGTGGGGCGTTAGAATGTACACAACACTACTTTTGTAGCCACAGCATCGACAGATGGCACAAGCCACGGGGGATTGCTTCCGCTCGTTCATCTTAAAACGCCAGACTCCTCGATTGCCGCTTCTGAGACTTGAATTGACTTCATTGGCTAAACATCTTTCCAGACTCATGCAGAAAAGATAATCATACAGAAGGCCTACACTGTCTAGTTAGCTTCTGTGACTATCAAGCGAGTTTATGTGACAGACTGTCTAGTGAGCCTCTGTGGCAGACTGTCTAGTGAGTCTATGTGACAGACTGTCTAGTGGGTCTATGTGACAGACTGTCTAGTGAGTCTATGTGACAGACTGTCTAGTGAGTCTATGTGACAGACTGTCTAGTGAGTCTATGTGACAGACTGTCTAGTGAGTCTATGTGACAGACTGTCTAGTGAGTTTATGTGACAGACTGTCTAGTGAGTCTATGTGACAGACTGTCTAGTGAGTCTATGTGACAGACTGTCTATTGAGTTTATGTGACAGACTGTCTAGTGAGTTTATGTGACAGAGTGGATTGTTTTTTTCTTCTTCTTTTTAAGCTTAGCATTTATTTACAAAATCTAGTCAAAGTTTAACTAATCTATACATCCCAGTATATTATGATTAGATAAACCTTCTTTCTGGAGTCGTTATCAACTACGACCAGAGCACTAAAGCCAAGAATTCAAGAAGTCCAGATGTAGATCTAGTGAAGTACTTCAAACAACCTTTAGTCACTTTACTTAGAAGTCACCTTCAACAACAACAAACAAATTCTGGTGTCAATGCCGGCTCTACGTATGTGACATCTTTGTATATTCCCAGAGACTCACTTTCTGTCGAACCATCTTCTCTCTAGTTTCAGAGGTAAAGTTACATTTCAAAAGACACACTCTCACCCTTAGCGTACAACACGCACACATTAGAGCAAGTCTCGCCTATTTCATCCTCCCGAAGGTCCACCTTATCTAATCGTGTCCCCTCCCACTCCTCCCGTAGCAATGAATGTCAGTGTCTGGGAGTGAGACCAGGTAACTGAGGAGACATTTAAACCAGTGGTTTACTTTCTTGACTTAATCCAGACATAATCAACAGATACAGCTTTAGCCGCACTAACGAGACGTTGGCGCAACAGGACGGAAGGCCTAATTTTAAAACCCCCAACTCGAGCATGGCTACGTATTTTTAGATTCGACGGGGGGAAAAACGATGTGGACAAACTCAGACCTACAATTTAGATGTAGGCATTCAATCCCGTCACACTAATCTGAGCTTTTAGTGCATCAAGTATTTGCTTGGATTTACGTATTGGTAACACAAGTTATAGATTAGCCCCCCCCCCCCCCAAATGTGATATTTTTCATCATTTTGAACAAACTGCAAATGAATATGTTGTTGTTGTTTTTTAAATGAAAATAAATCTGGAATCATTTTTAAAAAAAAAGGGGGGGGGGGGGCAAAGTAAGTCTGGCCCTAAGGTAGAGCTTGTTTTACCTTACCTATACTGAACGTAGAGGTCAATCTAGATCTGATAAGAGCAAACTTTCTCCCAGTACTTAGCAACAATTGTTGATTTCCTTAAATAAAATACTCTGAAAGACACAAAAATAAAGGCACATTCCTCGTTCCATATGCTAGGACAAATTTGTACAAATACTCCTTCTTCCCTAGTGCTATTAGAGCATGGAATGGGTTGCCTGAGCTAGCCAGAAAAACCAGTGACTTGGCAGAATTTAAGTCATTGGTTAATATGCATGACTAAATGCATGACGCGTAGGACGTAATCATCTTCTTTTTTGAAGTAACGTCTGTATTATATAAGATAAGATAAGATAAGATAAGATAAATACAAATTACATTTATTCTAAGTCAAAAGTTTAATTGATAATACTAGTGAATAAAAAAAAAGACTTTGAGAAATGCGTCATAAAATAATGTGGGGGGGGGGGCACTAATGTGAATATTATCAACCAACACCTCCCTTACACTGGTTTCTAGTCTGATACAACTTGGGCCGACACAGAGCCCTGATTTACGAACAACTACAAAAATGCTGGTCTAAGCTGGGGTAAAAGAGATAATTTATAGGGCGCTGATACATGAAGGAGGCTAGAAAAAAAAAAAGGGGGGGGGCAGAACTCCCCTAATCCAACCCTTGAATACCGTTCACCTCTATCAGATCTGTCAGCGGATATGTCACGAGTCTTGCTGAGCAGTTGCACGCCCCCCCCCCGTCCCCTCCCCTTATCAAGTTGGCAGTTGCACCCCAGAACCACCCTTCGCCTCCCCTATCTTCACCTCAAGAGAACAAAAAAAGAGGCAAGCTCTCGTGTTACTCTGTAAAGAAATCATAGGTCGGAGGGAGAAATATCAAGACTTATCTCCAGGCTTTGACGGTAGAGCAAGGCGACATTCAACCAGATATCAAGACTTAATTAAAACTTCTCTCTTCTTGATGTACAGCAGATACCCCACCCCTTCTCTCTCTCTTGCTGATGGGGCCCCTGTGAGTGTACAGTTGTGGGGAAGACGAATAGATTATCACATTAAGCCTGATATTTGAGATTTGTTTTCTTTTTGAAATTAAATAAACAGACAAACACAGTTTCAAACTTGTGCGCGCAAACACACACACACACACACACAAATACACACACACTAGAGTGTCCACTTTTTAATGTAGCTTATCTCAGCTTTGTATAGCGAGTAGCTGGCCAAAGTCAGGGGCGTAGTGACAAATTTTGCAACGATGGAACACAGTACGAGGCACGAAACTGATTTAGATGGCTTTCTCCTCACTCCGATTTTGATATCTTCAGACCTTTAAACTTGTACTTCGTGTTAGAGAGATGGGTACTTTGTGTTAGAGAGATGGGTACTTTGTGTTAGAAAGATGGGTACTTCGTGTTAGAGAGATGGGTACTTTGTGTTAGAGAGATGGGTACTTTGTGTTAGAGAGATGGGTACTTTGTGTTAGAGAGATGGGTACTTTGTGTTAGAGAGATGGGTACTTTGTGTTAGAGAGATGGGTACTTTGTGTTAGAGAGATGGGTACTTTGTGTTAGAGGCGAAGTGGCAGTTTTGTTTAGTCCCCAAGTTTACAGACTCAGAAAGCAGGACTTGAACTCTGCTCCGTCTGGTTGTTTAGTATTCAAACATTTTCTTGAAGCTGATTTACATTGTCCTCAACATTGTAATTTTTTTAATTTTTTTTTTGTGTAAAATAAATGCTGGAAAATTATGAGATAAATGTGTTTAGGCCATGTATAAAATACACAGGATGTCACAACACTGCTATCTAAGCTAAATTAGACCGGAACTAATAAAAGATGTTTTGTAACATGAAATGTCCTTCCTCCCCCCCTTAACCTGTATTAAGTATTTTAATGGTTGTTTAACATGTTCACGTAATGGCAACATCGCCACATGTTAATTGCCTTTACCGGAAACAATGTGCTCAACTAACAGTCCGGGCGAAGTTCATATCAAGTACATCTACCGAATTGTGTTTCAATCAGAACAGAACCAAAATCAATAGTCCTAACTGGCATTCTCCAGAGTCCGGTGACGCTCTTTATAATTTACAAAACTCGATCGATTGAAATAAAATGGCCAAAGTTCTGTCATGTTTTATCATACTTCTTTTTTTTTTTTTTTGGTCTCTGTCCAATTTTAAATTTGGTATTTGTTTTTATTTCTATGATCTATTTTTTTTTCCTTCTTCCTATATGCGCCAGGATTCTTGGGTGATATTTGCCGAATGTTCTGATGCCATATCTGGCCGCCGGATTCTAAGGCGACCGCACGTTCCTCGATAGGAAAGTAAATATGGTGCTGTGGTGATATTGACTGTAGAACACTGCACATGTTTGGGATGTTTGGACCAACAAGAGAACATTTTAGTTTAACTAACTTAGGGTGGGGTGCAGAGGGGCTCTAAAAGTTGACATGAAAATATACATAAAAGGACAATGAGACGGAATATAATAAATGACAAAGCACGACAAACAGGCATGTATCATGATATTTTTAGGGCTTGTTGTTTATTTATTCATTTATTTTTGGAATGTGAGGTTTTATTCGAAGTGGCCTGAACTGATAAACTGCTTCAGACTTTCTCTCCAAATGAAAGAAATGTTTGCTCTATGTCTTCAACGTATTTGGGAAGGGGGGGGGGAGATCTAGGTTTAATTACACATAGTAGAATTACATTCGTACATCCAAGGTCGATCATTGGCTAATACGTGCCGACATGTACTGAGCTACAACTACTCACAAGATTATAGAACGCATTCCAGCAGCAGCAACATGTCATGCAGAATAGGTGCACACTTTCAACGCAGCACACAAGACGGACCCAGTGGAATTCTCTTGATGGAAGTCTTCTGATGTTTCCAGAAAACGTACACACACACAAAAACAAGCCTGTCTATTCTCAAACGACTTTTATCTTAATGTAAATCTCCAGTCTTGCATGCTCTAAAGGGAGAAAATTGTTGGATTCCGATGGACAGAATCAGTTACCTGGCAGACGTGAGAAATGGAAGGGGGGGGGGGGAGGGAGATGAGACAAGCAACAATATCAATTAGTGATACCAAGACTGTTCACAGATAATAGTGAGACAAAGGAATAACACAGCGTTTTATGATCTCCGGTAGTTACAGAATTTGATAGAGCAGTTGCGCTACACTCTCTTTGAGTGTTACTCTTTGGTTGATCTTGACCTTTGAACTATTCCAATTGATTGCAAAGCCAAGACGGTTAGGGTTCAAAATGAAGTAAGTACGGTCTACAAATATCAGGGTGGTTGCGGGGTAAAGCGCTTGACTTCCGAACAGGGGGTCCCGGTGAAGACTGGGATTTTTACTTTCGGAATCTTGAGGGCGCCTTTGAGTCCAGCCAGCTCTAATGGGTACCTTTGAGTCCAGCCAGCTCTAATGGGTACCTCTGAGTCCAGCCAGCTCTAATGGGTACCTCTGAGTCCAGCCAGCTCTAATGGGTACCTCTGAGTCCAGCCAGCTCTAATGGGTACCTTTGAGTCCAGCCAGCTCTAATGGGTACCTCTGAGTCCAGCCAGCTCTAATGGGTACCTCTGAGTCCAGCCAGCTCTAATGGATACCTCTCAGTCCAGCCAGCTCGAATGGGTACCTTTGAGTCCAGCCAGCTCTAATGGGTACCTGGTGTTAGTTGGGGCGGAGAAGTAAAGGTGGTTGGTCGTTGGGCTGGTCACATGAATCCCTCGTTAACCATCTTCTGCCTCATAGATCACAAGGTCTGAAAGGGGAACCTTTTTTTTTTAATTCGCATTACAAACGTTCGACTTTCTACTGACTTTTATTTCATCTTGATAGTCTACGTTAGTCCTAAGACTTTGAAGAATGAATGAGTTTATAGCCTAGCTTTGTAACTGCAAACTTGTTCAAATATTGGCATGACTTTAATTTATGAAGCGATTGAAAGCCGAAAGTAATCGATCCATAGACATAGAGAATATATATAAAAACTTAGGAGGACAATGTCGTAGAGATAAACAATTTACTGTCAACGTCGCGATTCTCAGTTTTTCTTTATCACTATTTACTTTGTCAATGAACAAAATGTTCAATTTATTTTTTGCTGAGGGAAGAGGGTTAGTAAATCAATCTTTCCCCTATCTCTTAGTCTATAGGACCGTGGGGAACCACACAAGATCTGTTGACCGTCCTTCTCCATTCCTCTCTGTCTATTGCCTTGGACAGAATTTTCCTTAATGGCAGTAAGTCCCGTAAGTCTAGTCCATTCCTTTATGTTGTCATAGCTTTCTCTGTCTTCCTCTTCTTCTATTTCCTGGGACTGTTCCATAAAGGAAGATCTTTGCGAGCCCCGATGACCTTGTAATATGGACATATAATTTTAGTTTGCGTTTTTTTTTTATAGTAGTTAGCAGGTCATCATAAGGTCCAATGTTTTAATAGCCACATTATTTATCTTTAAGCCAGTAATGCACAAAACAACGGCCCACTTACCATATCCGGCCCGAGACTTGGAGCTATCCGGTCAGTCGAAGCATTTGCCCACAGAGAAATTTCAGATGTTCCTTTGGACACGACGATATTGTGGGAGGTGTGTATGACCCTCAGGGCCAAAACGTTAGGTCACGCCCCTAGTTTAATTAGGCTAATTAAAAGGCAATCGGTTATTTGTCATTGTTAGATTGCGATGGCTGAGTGGTAACGCGCTTGGCTTCCGAACCGAGGGTCTGGGTCCAATCTCGGTGAAGACTGGGATTTTGAATTTCAGGATTTTTAGGACGTCCCTGAGTCCATCCAACCCTAATGGGTCCTTGACATTAGTTGTGCTGGCCACATGACACCCTCTTGAGCCGTAGGCCCTAAAAAGAGCTGGGCTTTTTATACATATACCTTATAGATAGCAAGGTCTGAAAGGGGAACTTTATTTTAATTTTTTTTTATTCTTGGTCATTGATTGTTTGATGCAGAGTTTATAGGACCTTCTATGAAATAATCAACACGCACACACAAGCACACCAAGAAACACACATATAACAGTGTGTTGATTGCACACCCACACATTGGCGCAATACGGTGAAAACATACAAGAAGATGAGAAATACAGAGAGAGAGAGAAACAAAATAGTATAAGAAGAGAGAAAAAAGGAAGAAAGAGATAAAAAGAGAGAAAGAGATGGGCAAAGAGAATGAGGAGATCATAAAAAAAAAGTTATGTCGATGACGACATCTCATCTAGCTGGAAGAGTAAATAAATAAAGGACATTCCAGTCATTCTTGGAACTAATCACGTGACTGCACCTCAACCTGTATCACACGTTACATTGCACTAATGATGTCCAACACATACATATTAATAAGTAGTCATGTGCAAACACAAGATTTAAAAAATGAAGAGGGGGAGGGGTGCGTGAAAGGGCCTACTCGTCGAGTGATTTGTGGTCTATGTTATGTCCCAGACATCTCCTTGGGAGGTGGGGGCTGTGAGGACCAGGTGACACGCGCGCCAAAACCAATGAATGTGGATGATGCGTTGAATACTTTTGGTGCAGAAAGACGACAGCACGTGGCAGAGGTCATTAGGTCATTGTGCAAAACTCGGACACTTAAAACAAATAGAATTAATGAGCTCATTATAAAACCTTGCTGGCTAGACAGTGTTGGTCCTCGTTCAGAAGGGACATGGGCTAACAGTTAGACAAAGACCCGTAAGTCTGTGCCCCCCCCCAAAAAAAAAAAACACAATTCATAATCTAAGCAATGCCCATTTTAATCTACATTCATAATTTTATGGTCGACTTGTTTTAAAGCCATTGCCGCCTTATCTTCGCGAGTACCTGACGAGATTGGTGCACTCACCAGGTAAATGATTGAAGGCCATTACAGGTAAACTGTTATCTCAAGTCATTTAGAACCAGCCAAGAGAAAAATGAGGGGGGGGGGAGAGAAACAGAGCTAAAGAAAAGTAAGAGTTAAACTGAGCTAAAGAAAAAGCAAGTAGGTGAAAATATCATTTGTGTTTGTCGTACAGGAAGTGAGAAGACATAAAGAAGATGTAAATGGTTTGCAAGGGCAGTTAACAGACGCTTACACTTAGTGAATAGAGTTGATTCCCTTGACAGTGATCCGCTCCACTGAATGATCTGCTTTTTGTGTGCAGTTCAGTGCTGTCTTGTTGAAAAGAAAAGAATCAGACGAGTGACTCTCCTGACATAAACGTGATGTGTTCAAATAATCGCCTCTCTAGGTCTAGGACAAGCATCAAAGTTCAAGGCCTGCGATTTGATTTGATTTATTTTTTTTTGAAGACTTTAAAACAATTCGTCACAATGAAGAAATGCAGTCAGCTGAATGTATTACAAATTATGCTAAGACCCTTTCTTTTTTTCTTTGTTTTATAGGGAATCGTTGGAAGGTTGTATTGACCTGTATTGTTATGAACTTGTCGCCGGATCAACAAGTTCTTCACCACATTCTCTCGTATATGGAGTTCTCCTGGGTGATGTTTTTAATGGCACTTAATGATCCATTAAAACTGGGATGGAACTTTGGAAATGTGAAGAGTAGGTATTCACAATTAAAGTGAAACTTAGAACAGAAAATAGATTCACAGCTTCGCCAAAGCAATCGGAGGGATATCGAACATGAAAGTTGGTCAAATGTTAAACGTTAAAACGATTCTGCGTTTTTTAAATCTTTCTAGGTGACTGAATACACTTGTATGTTGCATGGACAAGACTGAAGTTGAAAGGGAAGTCTCGCCGTGCTTGGCTCACTCGCCCTATTGATATTGGGCTATTTAAAAGACACTTTATATATATCCTATATGGATGTAATTTGGTGGTCAAGATAGTTGAACTTTTAAATTTTTTTTTAAAAAAAGGTAAATATCAGATTCACCCACAAGTGTCTAGACTCTTGATACGCAGCAGCCCCGTGGTTACACTGAAGATGTGTGTGTGTGTGTGTGGGGGGTAGGTCTGACGTTTGACTAGTGCGTCGAGTCATCAACAGTAATAGAAGACACGTCACGTGGTCTCCATACCTCAGTACTTTCTGTTGACTAACTTAGCAGCGTGTAAATAGACTTCCAGCTTTCGGTTCAAATCTAGGAAGAACACACACACACACACACACGCACGCGCGCACACACACGCACACCTGTCTTTATACGCCAAACGGAGCGAATCTTCTTCGGATAAGTTGTAATGTTCATCCATAACCTCATTAATAAAGGAGGAGAGTTCCCTCTCCGGGGTTCACGCTTTACGCTCTTTGACTCCCTCTCTCCTCGTTTAGTCCTCTCATTTTATCTTTCTAAAGTTTATCTCTCCTCTTTTCACCCTCCTCCCATCTCTCTTTCTTTTCCTCCCTGACGGTGTGTTTATCTAGTGTCGAGCGGTGTTACTTGTAACGAGACCCACTTTAGAAACTAAAAGATTGAAACTTTTTTTCTCTCCTCATGTATGTTCTAATACAAACTGTGAATAGGATCACCAGGGGCGGACTCTGTCCTGTGAAATGTCTGATCCATGCTTGATATACCAGTGTTTTCACAAGCACCTGTAACGGGCTTTCGAATCTTCTGGCACCCCTTCCTGCTCTAGGGTACCAGCGCCACGGCGCCCTTCCGGTTGGCTCTGTAACCAGCAGATGCCAGTGCCAGATATGTAGATACTCAGATGTAGCAACGGAAGTTGGAAGACGCTTGGGTGGAAAGGGGTGAATAGAGTGGGAGGGAGCTGAGCGCGAGGTAGTGGCTGTTAGAAATGTATGAACTTTTGGTGTTATCCAAACATCTAGATGTTATCCAAACATCTTACGTTAAGGTGATGTCTTATACATCTATTGACTGTAACATAGTAGACTGGTACAATGTGTCACTTATGAACTCTCGAAATAACTTTCTAAAGACAAGACAGTAGTAGTAGACTGTCTCAATGGGCACTGGGAACAGCAAGTCGTTGGTTTCAGGTACGGTGCTTAATAAATGGAACAGAAAAGAAAGGACAGATAGATAGATAGATAGATATAGATATAGATATAGATATAGATATAGATATAGATATAGATAGATAGATAGATAGATAGATAGCTAGATAGATAGATAGATAGGTAGATAGACAGATAGATAGATAGATAGATAGATAGATAGATAGATAGATAGATAGTAAGATAGATAGATAGATAGATAGATAGATAGATAGATAGATAGATATGCGAGTAACAAAAGAGTACACTATTGAACTGGCTATAAATAAATAAAAGTTTCTTACAGGTAAGGAACTAGCAATAAAAGTGCTCTGGGAAGGTAGAAGAATCCCCCCCCCTCTCTGTTTAAAAAGGAAACTACCTTTTTGTGCGCCCGTGCGTGCATGCTCATACCCTCGACAACCCTTACGTGTTAATTACTTTTCTAATGAATTCACTTGAAGGTGAGTGCATGTTTGTGTCTTGTGTAACATTTGTTTTACAAGTGTGTGAGCACGTTATAGAAAAGTGTGATCACGTAATGTAAGAGTGTGATCACGTTATATAAGATAAGATTATGGTCACGTTATATAAGATTGTGGTCATTTTATATAAGAATGTGGTCACGCTATATAAGTGTGGCGTCACGTTAAAGAAGAGTGTGATCACCTTACATAAGAATGCGATCAGGGCTTATAAGAGTGCGGTCACATTATAGAAGATTGTGATCACACTATATAAGAGTGCGGTCACGTTATATAAGAGTGAGGTCACGTTATATAAAAGAGTGGTCACGTTATATAAGAGTGCGGTCACGTTATATAAGAGAGTGGTCACGTTATATCAGAATGCGGTCACGTTATATAAGAGAGTGGTCACGTTATATAAGAGTGCGGTCACGTTATATAAGAGTGCGGTCACGTTATATAAGAGAGTGGTCACGTTATATCAGAAGGCGGTCACGTTATATAAGAGTGCGGTCACGTTATATAAGAGAGTGGTCACGTTATATCAGAATGCGGTCACGTTGGACAAGACTGGAAGAAGAGTAAGAAAAGGTCTGAGTACTCAAGTCACATCCAGTCAGGGCCCTTTACGTTTTAGACACACACAAAAGAAAGACTCTATGTCCTTGACAAAATAAAAATAAAAATCTTGTAAAGTTGAAGAACTCTTTGTAAATTGTAGATGATATCAACGAGTCTCAGCCTACAATTAGTCATATCCAGGCTCCTAAACATTTGTAGAGGTTAAACGTCTGGAGTAGGCCATTGCAATGAGATTAAAAATATTAAGTGGGCCGTGTGGATGAGTGGATAGACCTCTAGGCTATCTTTAGGGGGGGGGGGGGGCGCTTGAGTTCGAAGTTCGATGGTGATAAGGAATTTTTTAGTTAAGCTTTGAGTCGCTAGGTGTGAGGGGGGTCATCTTTTTCTGTGAGATGAAATGGTCATCTTTCTGTGAGATATAAAGTGGTCATTTATCTGTGACATGGGATGGGGTCATTTTTCTCTGAAATGTGAAATGGTCATCTTTCTGTGAGATTTAAGGTGGTCGAATCTCTGTGAAATGTGAAGGTGGCAATTTTTTTTTCTATAAGATTTGAAGAGGTCAACTTTCTGAAAGATGTGGGGTGGCCATCTTTCTGTAAGATGTGAGGTGGTCCAAATCAAAGCGCCGAGTTTGTTTAACTTACAAAACTCAGGTTGTTTTAAACATTAGTAACTCTAGCCTGCCTGAGATTCAAAGCACAAACTGAGAACTAAAACACCTGCTAACACACACGAGACGTTACTGGAGTCCAAAAAGGGTTAAATGATCTGAGGGCGGGGCGGGGGAGCCAGAGGATAGCCGCTTGATATTGTTTACCCATTCTAGTGGCCTGTAGACTAAACAGATCATTACATAAGTCTGCATTTCGTCCGTTTGTAATAGAAGAATGCGTTTCAATCCCATTCCCCATTCGAATGTCGAGCTGGTGGTGCTACACCTGGCTCTCGTTGTATGATACACTTGTTCAACAAAGCCAAAACTGACATTTAAAAAGATATACAATTACATTTCATTTGACCCCGAGTGACTGTGACAGTTTCATTTGACCCCGAGTGACAGTTTCATTTGACCCCGAGTGACAGTTTCATTTGATCCCGAGTGACAGTTTCATTTGATCCCGAGTGACAGTTTCATTTGATCCCGAGTGACAGTTTCATTTGATCCCGAGTGACAGTTTCATTTGATCCCGAGTGACAGTTTCATTTGATCCCGAGTGACAGTTTCATTTGATAAGATGACTGATGTAGCAGACCCAAAGAGAAAGAATTGTCGCCATAATGTGTCAAACTCGGGAACATAAAAAAGATCGGATAATTAAATATTAGATCTTTCTTTGTATAGGACATGAATTAAAACACATTGACAACGACTAATACATGTACAGTGCTGTCCTTTTTTTTTTCTTCTGCTCCGCACTACATTTTGTTCCTTTCATGTATTCATCATCTGTAGTCTCCTGTCTGTATTTCAATTTGTTTGTCATAAAATCCAAGTCTGTAACACTATGTCTATGAATGATAAGACTGTTATGCTGTACTTCTCTCTATCCAGCTTCAGATGGAAACATCCCGTACCTCGCCACTTCCACCTACAATGATACACTTTAGGGAACTGAACAAGTTTTGTCAAACATCAGTATTTCTAGTACTCTCGAGAAGAGGGGGGGGGGCTAAAGGTAGAAGGGAGGAGGAGGAGGGGTCAGGAGAAACAGAAGATGAGCAGTCTATAAACATCCTCATGTCTGACCTCCAAGAGTCTGACTCAAAACGTCATTGGATCTTCAAAACAATGCCGTCGGCACAGACTTGAATCATGCTTCCGTTGGCCAAGCAGACGAGGGTTTCCTTTGTAACCTATTTCATACTTGTTAGAACTTCTAGGATTTAGCCGCAACCCGTGAAGATAATAAATACCAAGGGTAAACGTGTATGCCTTCGTGGTTGGTAGGCTGGTTGGACTGGTTGATCATTTCCTCAAATGTTAAGTTGGATGTTGTTTTGTTTTCTTCTAAATGTATATAACAAACATTTTGTGTCGAGGAGACTGTTTTGAAAGATATACCGTATGACATCAATTGTTATTACTTTTAAAAAGGCAAGTTATATCAGAGTGCGGTGGGTCGGTTTACTGATATTTTACATAAACCATTATATGCAATTATGCCATTTGTTAGTGATATAGATTACATTAAGTGATCTGTGCACCAGTAAGTGATCTGTGCACCAGTAAGTGATCTGTGCACCAGTAAGTGATATGTGCACCAGTAAGTGATCTGTGCACCAGTAAGTGATCTGTGCACCAGAGATCTATGCAGTAGTAGGCTAGTAAGGATTGTCCTATCATGCGATAACGACATAAGAAAATGAAACACTTTTCCTCTCGTCGAGTCTCTCTACACAACAACTTAATGACTTCTGATGCACGCGACTAGAACGCAATCATATCAGACAATACAGAAATCAGACTTTCCAAAGTACATTTATCTCCTGTTGTATTTTGGCATCAGCACACCGTAGCGCCATAGAAAGCTTGGGTCGTCTGATGGTTATTAAAAAAACAAAAAACAATGAGTTCTTTCCGGGGCACAGAAACGAAACAAATCTTCTCTAGCTCGTATATGCTCCAGCTTGCGCGGTGTTACACTTTGGCGCTCAGAGAACGAACTAAGTAGCAGTTCGCCCGACCCATAATAATAATTACTCCCTGGGGTTGCCCTGAGGTAAAAACTGAGAGGCAATCATCCCCACCTCTCTTACCCTACTCCCACCCCTAACACCATCACTCGCCTAACGTTGCGTCTGCTGCCACTCCACAACCGAAAAATACTCCCCCCCCCCCTTTTTTTCCCCTCACTTTTAGTGTATTCAAATATTAAGTTTAGATTTTTTTCTGTGGTCAAAATTGAGTTTAGATAAGCTAGATTTGACAAACTAAACATCTGCAAGACAAGGTAAAATATCTTTTGGAAGCCATAAATTTAGAGCATTCTTTCTAACAATGCAATATAACAGATTGGATGCGGCCAAGAGCCGGACAGACGGAGTGTGCGCTGCTATAGGCAGGCTGTGTGAGAAAAAACGACCTGCATGGTCAGCGACAGCTCAGACACAAGTCATTGGGTAGATAAAAAAACAACAACATGGGCTTGACGAAACTATGGACGCAATGTTACGAAAACCGAATTCTATTGACAAAACATAAAATTACACTAATATAATAAACAAGAAACTATATTTTAAAACTATTCTCAAAAGAAAACCAAAGCTTCTATTAAGCATAGTTATAGCAATTAGTTTGGATCAGTCGTGTAATTACATTTGTAAAAGGGAAGAGCGGAAACGACCTGAATGCGAACTCAAGCCTCCTCCAGCCGACACTGTAACCGCTCCGCTTGTGAAGTTCTAATGAACATAGAAGACTGTAGAGTTATGTGTTGTTTCTATAGTCTCGTCCTATTTCATGTTTTGTGTTCACTAGGACTTAGACGACGACCTATAAAAGGGACAAATTCAGCTTATACCACTACGTCGGTCAAGTACCATTTCTTTCCTTTGTTCGAGATACCAAACAAATCATGTCATAGACATTAGATGAATGCCTGGGCATCAGATAGGGTCAGAATGATGTTGCTAACATAGCAGTTTCCCCCTCCTTCACACATCTGATCTATCCAATGGGTGTAGCGCTGTGTGCGCAAGCAGCCAGAGTGTCGCCGGCTCCAGATTTATTTTCAGGGTTGACTCTCCCAAAACCTTTCCCATGTTTGGATATAGCTGCAAGGCAGCAGAGATTTGAATTCAGAGTTTTCCTTCTCCTAGGTGGGTAGTCAGAAGGTTAACGAGCCCCTCCTGCCCGAAGCTTAGGCGCCAGTTACTCGCCTTTGCACCTTCTGTTAGTAATAACAGTCCGCCGGACACAATACTTGAGCCAGACGTGAAGGCCAAAAGGTGGACTGGTTGTCAGAGACTATTTGAGACGCATGCCATTATATATAGTGCAGTGCTTATATTAATTACAACTTCCGGCAGTAACAGTTTTACAACCTTACCTAATGTTATTTGTAATAATTGTAATCAACATGAGCAGATAGTTCTATGTTTCACGCTTAATTAATTCTTCTGTTTTCCTTTGTTGAAGGTGTTTATTGTACCTTCATACAGGGTACTCTGTTTATTGTACCTTCATACAGGGTACTCTTTTTATTGTACCTTCATACAGGGTACTCTAACTAATCAGGCTTCTCTTCTTCTCTGCAAATTTCGGGGCGAAATAAAAACTTGCCCAAATTGACTTAGCCTACCAAGCTGACTCAAGGCAATGAGCTACTTTCCAAATTACAAAAACAACATGAAACAGTGGTGCTACGCGTATCACAAGCCAATCGCCACGCCGAGTCCTATGGAATCGACCTCCTGCTGCTTCGTTACGCAATAGGGACACAAGTTTAGTGGGGACCAAAAAAAAAACAAAAAAAAAACACGGTCACAGACCAGATGTGGCTAGCGGGCCGTAGTATGGACATCTCTGGCATTTACATCTGACATCCTAGAGTTGATTTATATATGCAATCGTATAAGAATAAGTTAAACTCTATTTAGAGCTAAAGACCTTATCCAACGCTTGTACGACCCCTGACCCTGCCACGCCTTTCTAATGATTACAAAATGTTTTCCTAATCCATCGCAGTAATGTCAACATTTGATCTCTGTCTGGTTCCCCCAAAAAATAAGAGAAAAATAAAAACCCATAAAACACTGTAGCTCCAGATAAAATCTTCTTTTGAACAAAAAAAACTATTTCACTAAACACCGGAAATGAAGCTGAAATTTGATCAAACAGGAGATCCGCCATCTTTTTTTTTTCTTTACTTTTTAACCGCTTCTTGCTAAAGCAAAAGATAAGAGGAGAGAACAAAGTTGGTGCTAGAATCATCCAGAGTAGTCTGTCCATTACTTTCGCTTGAGATAAACGAGCTATTCTACTTCCGTTAGAGCTTTGTTTGAAAAAAAAATAGGGGGGGGGGGGAGAAACTTTTAATGGCCGCTTTGCTATTGTTTAAAAAAATGCTAAAACATCAACTTCACTCTAAACTTTGGATAGTTCCATTGAAGCTGTGATGAAGGACATGTTCATAATGAAGTCCAGTTCAGTCATCTTCTCTGTAGTTAGGTTTAGTTCTAAGATCCACCTACACCGGAAACACACACACACACACAAAGTTAGCTATTTGTAGATGTGGCTCCGTTTATGGAAATCCATATGAAAGTTTTCATGTCTCTAGCCCTGACAGAGTGTTATTTGACCAACCGCTGTTATTTTTCTCCTAGCATCTAACAGAGTGGGCTCCACTGGAATTCAAACCCATGTCCATTCAATCAGCATCTAAAGAGCTTGTTACACGCACCACTTGCGATTGTAATCCAATAGCTGGTGTTGGTTTGCAATTTCAGTCATTGGGAATAGTCCTATAAAGATATTTCAATTGGCGGGACGTTATCCATTCGTTTTACAAAGGGAATAAAGTGGGGGAGGGGGGACTCAATACTAAATCGGCCGTTGTGTTTTTCTGGTTTTAATGACGATTAAAACACAGCGCAAGACATTATGCAAATCTAGTGTCCCATGAAAACACTTGAAGGGAAGATGCACTATGTCATCTTAATTGGGCTTTAACTCTGGGCCTGGCCAGCTGGGAGAATGGCGGGAGATTCCACCCCTGGGAAATAGAGAAGGCAGCGCTTGCGTGTGTGTGTGTGTGTGTGTCTGTGTGCTCGTGTGTGGTGTTGGGTGCGGGTAGGGTGACTCCCTCCACCCGACCATCCCAGACTCACACCATTTCTTTTTAATAATTAGATTGTGAGGACAATAAACAGTGACGTCTTCTTAACTTTTTTTTTTGGTCATTGCGACCCCCTCCCCTTTCTTCCTCATCCTTTTTCAAAAAAACACATTGGGCACCCAGACGCACCCCACCTCTGTACCCCTGTCTGAAACCCAGTGAGTGGAACACCAGACAGTAATTATGACACAAAGTTAATTCGATCAAAGCATCGCCCTTAATTTTGGGCCTTAATTTGGTCACATTTTAACAAAGACGTGGAAATGTTGTTGAGGCTTTCAGGTTGTGTGTGTGTGTCTGTGCTTGAGCGTGTGTAAGATAGTGTTCGTGTGAGTGTATGTGAGAGAGAGAGTGTGTGTGCGAGTTGACCGTGTGAGCGTATTGAGTTTTCTTTCGTTACTACTCCTAACTTCTATGCAATGGGGTCACAACCATAGTTCACAAGTTTGTCATCACACTGAGATAGAAAACGCACCCAATATATAGGCCTACAGAATGGCAACATTCAGACGCAAGGAACGCAAACCCACATCCACCCACGTCACAAACAGACCCCCACACACCAATTCGTAGGACAGTGAAGTGTGACAATAATTAAGCCCGCTGTTTGGAGGCCCACACATTGGGGTCGTAGTGTGAGAAGAGGTGTGAGGGTGAGACGCACAAGGCCGGCAATAAGACCCTCAGGATGGAAATGAAGGTCGACTGGGAGTCTACGTCTGGTCAGGGGAATGTGGGGCAACCCGACATGACCCGACATGACCCGACATGACACGATGAATGACAGAAAGGAAACAGAAGTTGCATTGTGACAAGAATCAACTGGAGGAGGGCGAGCTGTTTCAAGTTTTTTAGAGGGAGCAAGAATTTATTTTTTAGACTAAACCTGACAAGATGGGGGCACGCTGGTTGAGTGGTCAAGCGCTTTGCTTTAGAACCAAGGGTCCTGGGTTCGAATTTCTGTGAAAACTGTGATTAATAATTTCGGGACTTTAGGTCGCCCCCGAGTCCACCCAACTCTAATGGGTACCTGACAATAGTTGAGGAAAGAAAAGTCAGTTGGTGACCTAAACATCATCTGCCCCATAGATCGCAATGTCTGAAATGAAATCCTAACCTTTTCTTCATGACAAGAAAACAAAAGTCTTTCCTTGGCTTTAGATTCTCCTCCCCTTGGCCGTAGAGGATAAAAGAGGTAAAACAAAATCAAGTCAACAACCAAACATTCTAAGTACTTGCACCTTCAGACCAAACATTCTAAGTACTTGCACCTTCAGACCAAACATTCTAAAAACTTGCACCTTCAGACCAAACATTCTAAGTACTTGCACCTTCAGACCAAACATTCTAAGTACTTGCACCTTCAGACCAAACATTCTAAGTACTTGCACCTTCAGACCAAACATTCTAAGTACTTGCACCTTCAGACCAAACATTCTAAGTACTTGCACCTTCAGACCAAACATTCTAAGTACTTGCACCTTCAGACCAAACATTCTAAGTACTTGCACCTTCAGACCAAACATTCTAAGTACTTGCACCTTCAGACCAAACATTCTAAGTACTTGCACCTTCAGACCAAACATTCTAAGTACTTGCACCTTCAGACCAAACATTCTAAGTACTTGCACCTTCAGACCAAACATTCTAAGTACTTGCACCTTCAGACCAAACATTCTAAGTACTTGCACCTTCAGACCAAACATTCTAAGTACTTGCACCTTCAGACCAAACATTCTAAGTACTTGCACCTTCAGATCAAACATTCTAAGTACTTGCACCTTCAGACCAAACATTCTAAGTACTTGCACCTTCAGATCAAACATTCTAAGTACTTGCACCTTCAGACCAAACATTCTAAGTACTTGCACCTTCAGACCAAACATTCTAAGTACTTGCACCTTCAGACCAAACATTCTAAGTACTTGCACCTTCAGATCAAACATTCTAAGTACTTGCACCTTCAGATCAAACATTCTAAGTACTTGCAACTTCAGATCAAACATTCTAAGTACTTGCACCTTCAGATCAAACATTCTAAGTACTTGCACCTTCAGACCAAACATTCTAGGTACTTGCACCTTCAGACCAAACATTCTAGTACTTGCACTTCAGCGTCTAGAATAGCAAAAAATAGATACATACAAAATCAACAAAGCGATTAGAGAACCATTTCAAGACACTCAGATTAGAAGACATATTTGATTGTTAGACATGGTCATCTTCAGGCACATTTAAGACACATTTAAAGACACGTTGTAAGACCCATACTAAAGACGCCCTTTGGAACAGAGTCGCTGAATGTACTTGCGCCACCCCAGAACTGAGTTACACGTGTACAAAGGTTACGCTAACCTTCGTCACCGGCCTGGTCGACATCTGCAACAACATTTACACACACCAACATTACACGGGCTTCAGTCATTGACAACAAAGGAGATGCTTCTCAAACCTCCCTTTCTACCACTTTTAACCCTCTAATCTATCACACTTTAACCCTTAAGCTCCGAGCGAATCGTCCTCCTCTACAGAAATCTGTTTATCTTTAGTCTCATGACATTTTAGTTTTACACTCCGTAGCAACCCCCATTTTTACCGCTCCCCCCTTAGTTTTGTATGCCCCCCTTGCAATTTTACCGCCCCCCCCCCTTTAGCCCCTCCCTCTTCCTAAAGCTCTTTTTCTCCCCCACCATCAATTGTGACAGAATTTTTTTTCTAAGCCTTAATCGCCCCCCCCCCTTTCCCGATACCACCTAAGTGAGAAACAACACGAGAAGCGAAGGTAACTTCATGGGAAACTATGGTAGATTTTTCAACAAAAAAAAGTCAGTGACTACGCCATCATTGAGTGAGTATTCACCCTCGGGGCGTGTTGGCTCCCTCCACGGCGGGTTAGGGAAAGAACGAACAAAATTGTTTAGGAACTAGAGAAACAGTGCAAAGCATCTAAAGAGAAGTCAGAGCCCCACTCCCGTTAGACCCCTCGCCCGACCTCCGACCTCTACACATTTCCATATTTTAAGCTGTCAGCAAAAATCTATACCTTCAAAAGATGATTGCTCCTAGCAGTGATGCTTCAAATGCCAAAAACTCATACGCCTGAATGAAGTTCAACTGAGTGGCCAAAAAAAAAATATTTAGAGCTAGCTATGACTTCCTATGGTGTTAATTCTTTGCGCCCGCTAGTGGCTGGTCTATTGCTGTTAGTGGAGGATGGGGCAACGAGCTAAACAACAAAGAGAGAAGCAGACGTGAGGGGCAAAGTGGGGGGCAAAGATACAGCCAGTAAGGAAAGAACAACTAATTTCAAGAGATATTTAAAATGTAAAGCTGAATGTTAGGTGCAAGAAGTTGTCACATCGCCCTAGTGTTGCCCAACGAAACCAATCGTGATACTAGAGGCCTGAACTGCAACGTCGCAACCTGTGGGCAGCTTAAATCAATAGCTTGTTGCTAAGTGATAGGTCTGTACGACATGCAATGAGCTATTTGTATCCACTGCCCACAGGTTGTGACGTTACAGGTCAACGTTAATGCCTTCTACAAAGAATGGACTCGTGCCGACACACAAAGCCCCCGTCCCCTCTCCAGTGACGCTAACACAGGAAGCCCCTAAGTGACGTAGACTCATACCCCATCTCCTAGTATCGGGGACACATAAGGCTATCTCTGAAGTTGACTTGATGACTTTCGTTACAGAAAGTGTTTTTTGTGTGAATGGTTTCAAATACTTACTTCCTGGCGTCATGGAGAAGATGTCGCATGTTATGTGGGGCATGTTATGTGGGGCATGTTATGTGGGGCATGTTATGTGGGGCATGTTATGTGGGACATGTTATGTGAGGCATGTTATGTGGGACAAGTGTTCAAAACTTCACTAATGGAGTTGTCTAGGTCTTATTAAAACACTTCGGTACGTAGTTTAAAAGAAAAACTTTCTCTACATGTTTTCGCCTCTCGTCTGCCTCTCTCTCTCTCTCTCTCTCTCACTCTCTCTCTCCCTCTCTCTCTCTCTCTCTCACTCTCTCTCTCTCTCTCTCACTCTCTCTCTCTCACTCTCTCTCTCTCACTCTCTCTCTCTCACTCTCTCTCTCTCTCTCTCACTCTCTCTCTCTCACTCTCTCTCTCTCACTCTCTCTCTCTCATTCTCTCTCTCTCACTCTCTCTCTCTCTCTCTCTCACTCTCTCTCTCTCTCTCACTCTCTCTCTCACTCTCTCTCTCTCACTCTCTCTCTCTCTCTCTCTCTCTTCTCTCTCTCTCTCTCTCTCTCTCTCACTCTCTTTTGTTTGTCTCTCTTTCTCTCTCAGTCTCCTTTTTTTATTTAAATATATCGAGATCTACTGGCTCATAAGTCCGATAGAGAGCAACTAGCGCCAAATACGAGATATAGGACCAATTGACAGGTCCTAAAAATAAAATGTAAAGTCAATGGTTGGTCAGTTTCTTTTTTTTTACACTTTCACGCATAAATTATAACTTTGACTCAGTGGCGAGTAGCTAAAACCAAAGTCTTTTTAAACGTCAGTTACCTTCAGCGAATCCCCAAAGATGTATCTCCAGGAAGGATGAGCTTATCAAAGCGACTCTCAGCATTCAATTGCCAGATGTGAGCACTCTACGGAAATGCTTCAACTAATCACGTGTACCCCTCTCTTCCCTCCTCTTTTAAGTCGTGAGTGCTTCAGACTAAACCTAACGGAGCAATAGATAAAAAAAAGTAGGGAGGGGGGGTCTGGGGGGTCATACAGCGCTTGAATAGGAGACTGAGTGTTTGGGGGGGGGGGAGAGTGATAGACGATTTTTACACTCGCGTAAAAGAAGACAAAAATGAGAATGGATGCCTCAGATTTGTAATCGCGTAACTTGGTGTGAGTTTATGATCTTCCTAGGATTGAGATAATGTACTCACGCTAAGTAGTGGCTAAATATAGAACCGTGTGCTTTCGTTTTTGTTTTTTTGGCCTTTTCTTTTTGTTTGATGTTTTCTGATCTGCGGTATTTGTGTACATTAACATGTGTGTTGAATTGTGTATGGACAAACTGTTTGACTTAATGAACTGAGAAGATGTTCTTCATGATACAAGGAAACAACAACCGTGTTGTTCTGGCGAATATTGAACTTTACCGTACCCCATTGTCACATTCTGCATAATGTGTATGCCAGTGGATTGTGAGGGAAGAACGATGCAAGTATGGTGCCCAATAGGATGCAAATATAACAGCATTCATGATGAGCACACAAATAAAAATGGAGCCACGATCGTTGACTGACGAACTATAGCGCAATTCATCTCAACCACCGAGTAGACAATTTTTGTTTCCGAAATAAAAAAATCAAACGATGAAATTGATACATTTTTCGAAAATTATGGGATATATTTTAACGGTCAACACTTCAAACAAACTTTGAAAACAAAATAATATATCTTTTCTACACTTAACACATTTAAATTCAGCCATTTTGTGTGTATCAATCCATGTCAGAAATGAGCTAATGTGTAGTTGTGTAATAGAACCCGTTGGTGAACAAGAAGCAGTGCACTACTGTAGAAATAACGTAGTGGGGATGCTCTTGTAGAGTTATTACAGCAATTAGAATGATTACATGAGGGTCATTAAGGGACCGCCTTTCTTCCAAAGTCTCTCCAAACAAGAAAGTATGTGATATGGCTATTCACGTTCGCAATGGAGGCAGTGGTCAGTTGATGAAGCCATGAGCAGAATCAAAGAATGACAGAGAAATGAAACTGGGTTAAACACGACTTGAGGCCGACCTCCGGAAACCCTAACACCATTAGCGACAGCTCTTTAAATTTTCATGTTCACTCGTGGCCGGAGGGCTGGGTGAGAAGACGGGAGGGGAGGGGGGGGGAACAAAGGCACAAATTTGACCAGCTTTGTTCAAGACGGGCTCTCTGTGTTGTTTTTTTATCTTTTTAATTCGTCCATATTTCCGCTGCAAGTCCGGTTTCACTAGCCCCTAAGGGTAGCGGGGCGCACGTCATGAGATCAGAAAAACCATCCAGCTCGAAGTTTCCACGTGTTGGGCGGGGAGCCTCTAGAGACAGGCGCTGGGCGCCCACTCGTGATTATCTCAAGACCTCATCACGTGCTTTCACACAGGACCCTCACACGAGTCTCACACACCTCCCCTCTCTCACACGCATATGATTATTCTGATATCCAATTATCTTAACCCTAATTTCTACTCTGCGCTTTCCACTTTTTGTTGTGCACGAAGGAAAACTAAAAAGTTTATTTAGGTGTCCCTCCTCCCCAAACTGGCGCCCCTTTCTCTCTTGTCTCACCCCTGCTCGTTTCTAAACTTACATTCTATAAAGGAAAGGGAAAAAAACAACTTAAACAGGGGAAGAGAGCATCCTTAACGTCTTTGCTTCTTTTGTTTGAGAGTTCTCTACCCCTGGAGATTTGAAAGTCAAGGTCGAGAGTGTGGACAAAGAAGGCGGAGACAATGGCTGCCCACTGCTGTCAGAAACAAGCTATTGAGTCTAGTAGGTTTAACCTTTCTCCCCGCCCTACCACCAGCCCAGGACGAGTTAATAAAAGTAAGAGTACTCCACGGACCACACAATGTGGATGTACTCACGTGCAGTACTCAGAACTAAGTATTTTAGTAGAGCATGTGCAAGAGTTGACACTGAACAGAATCGGTTTCTATACATGAAGGGTAGCCATCTTACTTTAGCGTTATAATAGAGTGAGAGCACTTTGAAGGTTTAAACCTTCCAACCTATCACTCGTCATAGTCTTTAAAGATGTTACATGTACTTTTAAATTGAACCATTATCCCATAATTTCCCCGAGTTGGTAGTTACTGTAGTTACCAGACAGTAATAATCCATTAAAAAAATCTACTTCGTAACACATCGGGAGTGATACAGAACAAAGCGGGCTCATATCTCATCACAGACTCAAACAAATACGTCCATACACTAGCGATAAGTTTCAACCATAAACAATAAAGACTTTTACAGTAGGCCTACTATTTACTAATACCACATTACAAGAATTGCTTCAGATTTCCAGGACAAACAATGACTATCATAACGACGTTTTCCTGTCCATCTTGACCTATGATGCTTGTTGAGCTGGACATCCCTGGTCCAACATGGCGTATGCTATTTATTCCCGATCCAAAATAGCATATTATCATCCCCCGTTTAAAAGTGGCATATAATGTTAGTTATTGCCACCCTACATATCACGCTGCTGCTACCGGTCCAAAAAGACAAAATCTATTTTTTTTCTGGTCCAACCTAACATATCAATCTGGTTGTCCAGGTCCAACATGCAGGGCCTGCTTTAGGTAACTGAAGGCCCTAGGCAAAATGAATTAGAGTAGTAAAATAAACATCATTAAAACAAAATTACGCAATTCATAAAAAAAAACAAGGGTGTTCCAACTCTAAGTAGTCTAACAAGTAGATTGAAACATTTGTCCCTAAACCTTGAGTCTTGGTAGAGATTTAGATCTAGGCTAGTAGACGTAGAGCCCTAGTGTTCTGCTATATAGAAGATGCGATCCATGTTTCGCAATGATTCTATGCCCTATGCGAGGCCCCAAGCAATCGGCTGCCTAGTTTGCCTATGCCTAAGGCCGACCCTGCAACATGACATATCATGCCATTCGTTCGATATTTATTACTGTCTTTTATGTATTAAAAAATAAATAAAATCAACTCCACAAAAAGAAAAAAAAAATATGAAAAGAAGTCTAAAAATAGAAGCGGGGTCAATTGTCAAACCTTTTAGCCAGCCAGTGTCAGTTGTGTACCTGTCGCTGCACAGGTTGTCTCAATGTTTGCACACCTGACAGTTAGCTGACAAAAGGGTAGAAGTCATTAACATTGTCAGGTAAGAAAGTTGTGCTTCTTAAGTAGACAGATGTCAGATGGGATCCAAGGACTTACACAGATACGGTGACGTTTCATTGAGTGGCCCGAACTGCAGAATGGGGTTGGGTATCTTTCTCCTTCCGACCCCCACCTCCCAACTCTTATCGTTGTCTGAGTTACATAACTGAATAATGTTTAAATATGTCAACTTTAAGAAAGGGATCAACAACGCGAGACTTAGCGGTCAACACAGACGCGCGAAACATTCAACTTCATCCCTGAACTTTGGGTCTCACAAACAAACAAGCTTTTCATTAGCCTGCCAGATATTTACATTTCCATTCAAGCCGCCATATTGCAGAAACAAGGCCACTATTAATCAGGAAACTTTGCATCCTTTTTTTGAAGTTCCCACGAAATGCTTCGGCCCGCTATCAACTTGTTTCCATTGAAACGGTCAACACTTCAAACAAACCCACAGAGCAAGTGGGATCCACGGGCAACGGCTGGACACGTCCAGTTAGATCACTCCTGCTGTGTCTAGTGTTAAGTGGCGGTGGAGACACACTGATTCCAAACTCCAAAGTTGACTTAGCTACTTGTTGTGGCCCTCTAACAACAGAAAGAAGAAACAAATCCCAAAGTTGCTTTTTTTTTGTTTTCAGCCCTAAAACAAACAACGGGCCGATGACGCGAGTGCGGATGTGTTTCGCTATGTTCGTGTTGAGAGGGGGGGGGGGGGCTGAAAGCGGTGGGATTGAGGGACACCATTTGTTCCTACTCCCTGCATGTTCTCGGAAGAGTTGGATTGTTGTTTTTTATCGGAATTTAAGCCACGAAATCTAAAGCTAGAAGAAATGTTTTAAAAGTAATTATAAAGTCGAGTCAATACTGAAAGGAGTGGTAACAGACTATTTTATTATTTCAATCTATTTTATGTTTTTATTCACAATCTGAGTCCCCCCCCCCTCCTCCTCATCATTAACGTTTTATCCGGCATGTGGCTCAAAACGTGTTCAAAGGTCGTTAGGTCTGGACGTCTAAAGAACAACAAATTAAGTTTTCATTATCTATATTCTTTACAGCATAATATGCAAATATCTATCTATCTATCTGTCTGTCTGACTGTCTGTCTGTCTGTCTGTCTATCTATCTATCTATCTATCTATTTGTCTGAAAGTATGCCTTTTCTGCCTGCCCCTCTGTCTTGTATCACTGGATGTCTGTCTGCAGTAGATTTCGATCTGATAGATTTGTAGATTTATTACCCACCCCTACCTCTCCCCGTGGATGTGTTTGTCCGAGCTGGCGAGAGAATCACGTGATGCTGGGATTAAGAATTGAGAAGAGAGTTTGAGCGAATGTCAGAGCTAAACAGTCGGGTGTGGGCGCTGTAATCACGCCCTTCATTCAGCCCCTCACGTAGCCTATCAACATAGTTAAATACTGCAACATCTCGTCTAAGGGTCGACCCCACAGCACCCACTCCGCCATTCACACACACACACACACACACTCATGCTTTGTCGCAACCATCATTACTGCATAGTTCTAAGTCCTCATACAATCGCACTCTGTTCAGTTATTGCAAGGAGAAGCACACACACACACACGCAAACACCTAAGATCTATAAGATTTTAGGCATCTTTGGTGGTGAAATATTCTTTTCCAGTTCAAGGTTTGCAGTACTTACTATTGAGACTTCCCCTCTTAAGGTGGCCAACAAAAAAAGAGAGCTTATTGTGTATCCAGCACAACGACCAACCATCGTTACTATCTTGAGAGTTCGATTTACAAATATTTAAAAAAAAAGGTTTCTTTTGGAATCTTTATCCAATACCAATATCTAATCAATACCAATATCTAGTCAATACCAATATCTAGTCAATACCAATATCTAGTCAATACCAATATGTAGTCAACAAAGTTCCAAACTGTTTGGTCCAGATCGCACTTTGCATTAAAAATAAAGTTCTATCTTTAAAACAAGTCAGTACTTGGCGGAGAGATACAAAGTAGTGCAGGTAAGATAAACTGTTGCTGCTTTATTTATTTTGTCACTTCTACTTCCGGTATGTCGCCGACTTTTGCTAAGGTCTTTAAGCGTTGCTGCTAATACAATTTGGAATACATTTTTTCAAACAGACCTAACTACCAAAGCCTGCCCAACAACTTTACTACAAAAGTTCCTAGTTACGCTAAAATATTGTCACTGGCAGTAAGCTATGCAGTGTGCCATGTTAAAATTCCCAGTCGCACTGCAAGCTCAGTCGACATTTCAACAAAGGAGCCATTTCGGTGACACATGGCGAACAAAACTTAACATTCGTGGAACAAAACAAAATAATAATTAATACTAATGTTCTCGGGATTTCTCGTCATTGTCTCGCATTCGGCGCGAGATCTCGAGATGTTTTATTTTATAGCATCCATTTAAGTTCTAATTGGACAATCGAAACAAGGCAACATTGTGGCGTGATCTTTGTACCCAACGTGACACACACACACAATTTCACAACTACATTTTTGAACGGGAAAACAAAACAAAAAGAATGGTTTGACTTTAATGATAATCTCTCATCAACCCATTGATGTTGTTGCCTACTTTTGAAATCTGCACAAACGCACAGGCACCCGCACACACACACACTCACGTAATATACAACTGCTAGCTTACATCACAAGCGACACATGACATTTGAAGAGCCCTTCGCCTCGGTTCGGGGCGCCTCAGTTCATTGGCAGCGCCCCCCCCCATCCCCTATCAACGTTACTTCAGCGAGGTCAAGCATAGGAAAATAGTTCTCGAAACTAGAGGGCGCTAAACAATCTGGGGAGGGGCTGAGGGAAGAACTATGAAGTGGGGTGGAGACATTAGGAACAAGAAAAGAGGGGAGGGGGTAAAGGTCGCGTGGTCGTCTATTGCCGAAAGAAACTAAATTTTAAAAAAGTTTGGTGTTTCTTTCTTGTCACACTTAGTGCATTATGTCAAATACACATTTTTAGCGGCCCCCGAAAGGGGAAAAGACGCTATTAGTTTTGTGCGAAATGTCTGTCCGTCCGTCATTTCGATCTCGTAAACTAGAAAAGATATTGAAAATCCGACATCACAATATTTTAGACCATTCAAAATTCTGATGCAATGGCTACTTTTTTTTTCTGAAAGCGAAAAATCTAATTTTTAAAAATCAGTTATGCAAGCAGTTTTTTAAAGAGAAAAAGCTAATTAGTATGCATTATAAATTAGACCTAATTTAAAACGAAATCTTGTAAATTTCATTTTACTGAACTTTTTTTTATTGCGGAATTATTATTTTTTTATTTTTTTTTTATTTTTTTTTGGAGGATTCAAATAAGAAATTGAGCCTTTTCAAAACAATGAGATCAATCATAAGACATTAGTTAGGCCATGGGATGCGCGGTGGCTGAGCGGTAGAGCGCGTGGCTTCCGAAACAGGGGTTCCGGGTTCGAATCCTGGTGAAGACTGGGATTTTAAACTTTGCAATCTTTGGGCGCCTCTGAGTCCACTCAGCTCTAATGGGTACCTGACATTAGTTGGGGAAAAGTAAAGGCGGTTGGTCGTTGTGCTGGCTACATGACGCCCTCGTTAACCGTAGGCCACAAAAACAGATGAACTTTATATCATCTGCCCTATAGACCACAAGGTCTAAAAGGGGAACAGGATCACATCTAACTTTATATTCACTTTCACCTATCCTTTGATCTGCGGGACCGTTGAGGCACTACACAAGATCTGTTAACCTTGTTTCTCCATTCTTTTCTCTCATTTGTCTTTGATATAATTTCATTTGGATGTTCTTTCTGAAAATATTGAAGCCTGCCTGGGTGGACCACTTCGGGGACCGATTTTGAGTTTGTGTCTCCACACAAACTGTCTTTTGTAACCTTGTTAACTTTGCTTTTATTCAGCATGTAGGGTTAAGTCACGTGATCTAACAAACACCAAAACATGCAAACTATGAAACAAATAAACAAGACATAAAGAAGAAGAGAGATCTACATCTTTAAGGATAATCCATTAGTCCAAGTGACAGGGGGAGATAAGACCTATGTGCAGGAGCGTAAACTGAGTGGGTGGGAGCACCTGGGATAATCTAATGTGAATGGGGGGGGGGGGTGACAAGCGCGGCACAAAGATGTCACTTCATGCACTTCTTAAAGGAATATTGAATTCAATAGAAAGGGGAGGACACTCTCTTGACTTCAAAGAAGGAAAATGACTGTCGACATGGATAAGCTGCTAATACTGTTCATTCATACGTCTTCATTCATTCACACACTTTCATTCATTCCTCCTGTACTGTTCAAGTAGCGGGGGTTGTACGATCATTGACTTGTGTATGGGAGGTACTGCTGCACACGTGTCGGGACTGGGTATACATCCTCTCACAGCGCATGTCTAGGTAGCACATATATTGCGTTCTCTGTGTGTTTACACAGAGCACGCATATGTAACACACCTAGAAGCTTTAAGCACACCATCGTGACGGGTGTCTTACATCTATACACATGTGGCACATTGGAACACAACATCTTGTATGTACTTAGCACACCTACATGGTGAAGCATTCATGGTGTGTATCACATCTTGACGGGTCATCTACATCTAGTCGTGTTGAACACTTGATTCAAGGGCGAAATAAAGGGAAGCAATCAAGATGACACATAAACATGAACAAAAGATTTCTGACGAACACACAGTCTTATTGCCATTAACGATGACCAATCAATTAAATACAGTTTAATTAAAACGTCAAGCCACCCTATCGCCACCAGCTCTAAATGAAGTTCTAGATCCATTTACAGTATTAGTATCTTTGAAAACCGCTATAATTAGTGATAAAGGACAAGACCAGGAAATAAACAGATTTGGGGCAAGGGGAGGTAAGAAAGGGTAATGTATGTAAATCGGATTAATTACAAAAAAAAAAAAAAAAGAAATTAAAACCTTTCCAGTCACAATGATTGTCCATAAGTCCATACGATGTGGGATAAATGTGGCAACAGTACACGTTAAAGTCACCAAGTCCGAGTCACAGTGTGGATGATCGATCCTATGGAACTAACGTAAAGACTGAGCAATTAAACAAATATTTTTTTGCTTGTTTTGCTCATTATCATTATTACTACTAGTTACAGTGAACCATTATTACATAAATATCTTTCCTGATTTTCCTGGTCTACAATTGTTCATCAAATTACACTAAATGTTTGGTTTCGATATTTAAACAGAAAAAAAAAAAAACACGTCATAAATACAAAGAAAAAAAAAAATGGGTAAAAAAATAAAAAAGAGGAATGGGGGAACAATTATCCCAGTGTGTCGATCCTCTCAGCCGATCAATGCAGCAACTGACGTGTGCACGTGCCTGTCTCTGCTTGTGAGCAGTGCTGCTGGAGTGAGATGTTTTCTTTGTCTTTCTGCTTTACTTGTTCACTGTGATAAAAACTCTTGGCTGTGTGTGTATGTGTGTGTCTGTGTGTGTGTGTCATTGTGACTTTAATTAATAAAGTGATCTCTTGATTATCCTAAGTGGCACATGGACCTGAGCATTTTTTTTTCTTTCTTCTTCTTTTTGCCAGATTTTCGTCATTATAAAACCTCTTTATATATTTCAAATAAATAAATGCGTCGTTAAAACTGTTCTGTATAATTTACCAGTCTCATAAGGGCCACATATAAGGATCATAGAGTAACGTGGCAACGAGCTATTGATCTTAACTGCGTACAGGTTGTGACGTCGCAGGTCAGTCCTACGATGTCCAGAGTGAGCACGTGACATGTGTTATAAAAAGGGGGGGGGGTCGTTGTGCTAGCCACTCAATACTCTCGTCAATCAGGATGACCTTTACATTATGACATTATCAAAGTCTGGCTCTATTTTTCGAGTCGTATTTCTGTGCCATTCCGTGAAATGAAATGTCCAATGATCGACTGAGCGACCACCGACAGGAAACAGCAAACTAAGACGTTGTCAAGGCTGAAGTCACGTGACTTATGACCTTAGCCCCTCTAGGTATCAAGTTACCCTGTTGACAGTTAACCCCGGTCTCCCCTTGTCGTATTTTCATTTCATTTTCACACACAATTACAATGATGATAATAACAATAATGGCCCACCACCGTCCCCCCCCCCCACTTTTTTTTTCCTTTTTTCCTGCTCCCTCCTCAGACCCTACCCCTCCCATATCTCCTGGTTCGTTATAGTCTTCTGGGGAGGGGGGGGGGGCTTCCGTTTGCCGGGACGTCACCGCCGTGTCAAAGGACGCACCACAGTTCTCCCTCCGTGTGACTCCTGGGTGTTTAGAGTTGGCCCTTTGATAGAGGGGAAGCAAAGTAAGTCCCTGTGGAATCTCTCACCTCGGAGCCGACAATGGTTTCATTCTCTTCCCTCAACCCCATTAGTCCCACACCCCCTTCTTTTCTCGTGACCTACTCCAGGGGTGTAGATGCAGGAGTAGAGTGGGGGGAGGGGGAGAAGTTAGATATGGTATGCAATGGGTTGCCTGAATCAGCCATGAAAACCACATGACATAGAGTAAATGTCTCTAATTAACATGCACGAATAGCTTTGACGGAACGTCTGTAATGAAAAAGATAGAAATGTTTAATAGGAATAAAAGTTGAATGTATTTGGAATGTAAGTTACACACGTTCTAGAGTGTTACAGAGTGTTACAGTGTGGTTCTAGGTCAGAGTGAGATGTGTTACAGAGGTTACAGTGTGGTTCTAGGTCAGAGTAAGATGTGTTACAGAGTGTTACAGTGTGGTTCTAGGTCAGAGTGAGATGTGTTAGAGAGTGTAACAGTGTGGTTCTAGGTCAGAGTAAGATGCGTTACAGAGTGTTACAGTGTGGTTCTAGGTCAGAGTGAGATGTGTTAGAGAGTGTTACAGTGTGGTTCTAGGTCATAGTGAGATGTGCGTTAGAGAGTGTAACAGTGTGGTTCTAGGTCAGAGTGAGATGTGCGTTAGAGAGTGTAACAGTGTGGTTCTAGGTCAGAGTGAGATGTGCGTTAGAAAGTGTAACAGTGTGGTTCTAGGTCAGAGTGAGATGTGCGTTAGAGAGTGTAACAGTGTGGTTCTAGGTCAGAGTGAGATGTGCGTTAGAGAGTGTAACAGTGTGGTTCTAGGTCAGAGTGAGATGTGCGTTAGAGAGTGTAACAGTGTGGTTCTAGGTCAGAGTGAGATGTGCGTTAGAGAGTGTAACAGTGTGGTTCTAGGTCAGAGTGAGATGTGCGTTAGAGAGTGTAACAGTGTGGTATTAGGTCAGAGTGAGATGTGCGTTAGAGAGTGTAACAGTGTGGTTCTAGGTCAGAGTGAGATGTGCGTTAGAGAGTGTAACAGTGTGGTTCTAGGTCAGAGTGAGATGTGCGTTAGAGAGTGTAACAGTGTGGTTCTAGGTCAGAGTGAGATGTGCGTTAGAGAGTGTAACAGTGTGGTTCTAGGTCAGAGTGAGATGTGCGTTAGAGAGTGTAACAGTGTGGTTCTAGGTCAGAGTGAGATGTGCGTTAGAGAGTGTAACAGTGTGGTATTAGGTCAGAGTGAGATGTGCGTTAGAGAGTGTAACAGTGTGGTTCTAGGTCAGAGTGAGATGTGCGTTAGAGAGTGTAACAGTGTGGTTCTAGGTCAGAGTGAGATGTGCGTTAGAGAGTGTAACAGTGTGGTTCTAGGTCAGAGTGAGATGTGCGTTAGAGAGTGTAACAGTGTGGTTCTAGGTCAGAGTGAGATGTGCGTTAGAGAGTGTAACAGTGTGGTTCTAGGTCAGAGTGAGATGTGCGTTAGAGAGTGTAACAGTGTGGTTCTAGGTCAGAGTGAGATGTGCGTTAGAGAGTGTAACAGTGTGGTTCTAGGTCAGAGTGAGATGTGCGTTAGAGAGTGTAACAGTGTGGTTCTAGGTCAGAGTGAGATGTGCGTTAGAGAGTGTAACAGTGTGGTTCTAGGTCAGAGTGAGATGTGCGTTAGAGAGTGTAACAGTGTGGTATTAGGTCAGAGTGAGATGTGCGTTAGAGAGTGTAACAGTGTGGTTCTAGGTCAGAGTGAGATGTGCGTTAGAGAGTGTAACAGTGTGGTTCTAGGTCAGAGTGAGATGTGCGTTAGAGAGTGTAACAGTGTGGTTCTAGGTCAGAGTGAGATGTGCGTTAGAGAGTGTAACAGTGTGGTTCTAGGTCAGAGTGAGATGTGCGTTAGAGAGTGTAACAGTGTGGTATTAGGTCAGAGTGAGATGTGCGTTAGAGAGTGTAACAGTGTGGTTCTAGGTCAGAGTGAGATGTGCGTTAGAGAGTGTAACAGTGTGGTTCTAGGTCAGAGTGAGATGTGCGTTAGAGAGTGTAACAGTGTGGTTCTAGGTCAGAGTGAGATGTGCGTTAGAGAGTGTAACAGTGTGGTTCTAGGTCAGAGTGAGATGTGCGTTAGAGAGTGTAACAGTGTGGTTCTAGGTCAGAGTGAGATGTGCGTTAGAGAGTGTAACAGTGTGGTTCTAGGTCAGAGTGAGATGTGCGTTAGAGAGTGTAACAGTGTGGTATTAGGTCAGAGTGAGATGTGCGTTAGAGAGTGTAACAGTGTGGTTCTAGGTCAGAGTGAGATGTGCGTTAGAGAGTGTAACAGTGTGGTTCTAGGTCAGAGTGAGATGTGCGTTAGAGAGTGTAACAGTGTGGTTCTAGGTCAGAGTGAGATGTGTGTTAGAGAGTGTAACAGTGTGGTTCTAGGTCAGAGTGAGATGTGCGTTAGAGAGTGTAACAGTGTGGTATTAGGTCAGAGTGAGATGTGCGTTAGAGAGTGTAACAGTGTGGTTCTAGGTCAGAGTGAGATGTGCGTTAGAGAGTGTAACAGTGTGGTTCTAGGTCAGAGTGAGATGTGCGTTAGAGAGTGTAACAGTGTGGTTCTAGGTCAGAGTGAGATGTGCGTTAGAGAGTGTAACAGTGTGGTTCTAGGTCAGAGTGAGATGTGCGTTAGAGAGTGTAACAGTGTGGTTCTAGGTCAGAGTGAGATGTGCGTTAGAGAGTGTAACAGTGTGGTTCTAGGTCAGAGTGAGATGTGCGTTAGAGAGTGTAACAGTGTGGTTCTAGGTCAGAGTGAGATGTGCGTTAGAGAGTGTAACAGTGTGGTTCTAGGTCAGAGTGAGATGTGCGTTAGAGAGTGTAACAGTGTGGTTCTAGGTCAGAGTGAGATGTGCGTTAGAGAGTGTAACAGTGTGGTATTAGGTCAGAGTGAGATGTGCGTTAGAGAGTGTAACAGTGTGGTTCTAGGTCAGAGTGAGATGTGCGTTAGAGAGTGTAACAGTGTGGTTCTAGGTCAGAGTGAGATGTGCGTTAGAGAGTGTAACAGTGTGGTTCTAGGTCAGAGTGAGATGTGCGTTAGAGAGTGTAACAGTGTGGTTCTAGGTCAGAGTGAGATGTGCGTTAGAGAGTGTAACAGTGTGGTATTAGGTCAGAGTGAGATGTGCGTTAGAGAGTGTAACAGTGTGGTTCTAGGTCAGAGTGAGATGTGCGTTAGAGAGTGTAACAGTGTGGTTCTAGGTCAGAGTGAGATGTGCGTTAGAGAGTGTAACAGTGTGGTTCTAGGTCAGAGTGAGATGTGCGTTAGAGAGTGTAACAGTGTGGTTCTAGGTCAGAGTGAGATGTGCGTCCCATCTTCTCAGATGTACCAACCAATGGGGTCAACAATGTCAGTCACGTGTCATAGGACCGGACCAATCAGGAGGTTGGACAATAGTAAGTCTATGTGGTATGGAAGGGAAATGCGGCCCACCAATATATGTTCCCATGACCGAACATAACAGAGAGGCGATGATCATCAGATCTTTACTGGGGGGGGGGGGGGGGGGGGCTGCTTCACTTTTCTAGGGCAGTGATAGTCTTGTTGAGCAGATAAACCCCATTGACTCGCGCTTGTTGCTTTGTGCTTCTGAACCGAGACTCTATATAGACTAATAGAAAACACAGTCGAGAGTACAGGGGGGTGGGGGAAGAAGGGAGGGGTAAGGCGTAACATTTCGCATTCAGGTCAACACGGATCTTAAAACACGGGGCGCACACAGTCCGAGATTGTCGCCATCATTTTGAAGAAGTGTACGGGTGAATTTTAAATAGGTGCTCGATTAGACCCCCCCCCCCCCCAATCCTAAATCTCCAGTGTTTTTTTTTTTCACGCTTGTGTGTGTACGCATATAGATGTGAGTGTGTAGCAGAGAGGCCCGTATATACAGAGACAAAAACTATGACATCCAAACGATGTTTACGTTGATTCATGTCATGGGGGGGGGGGGGATGTCTGTTTCAGCCTCGGAAAGATGGTTTAGAGAAACACTACAAAAAGTCAGTGCAGTTGATGTCTTTGCTGTAAGCAGAAAAGTAGAGTGGGGTTTTAAAAAATGTCACAAGACAGAACTACAGGTGTCTTATCGTGAATGACATGTAATGATGTCACATTCATGAATTGGAGGCGATGAAAAACATAAGATATGTACGTTGGCTGTCCTTAATTCATCCATTGCTTCTTTCCAGACGTAGATCTAGTATGTGGCTCTCTCATGTGTGTGTGTGTGTGTGCGTGTGTGTGTGCGTGTGCAAGTTTGAACATGCCTTTCTCCCATTACCCATTCTCTGATTAAGCTAAAACTTTGCACAATTATTTAATAAGCCTGTGACAAGAGATGAATCAATCAAAACAATTAAACAATTAGTTAATTAAATATTGATGATTATTTTGTTAGATTTCGAAATAAGGGGAATAAATTATACGCAATATATATATATATATATATATTGATTTAGTTCCCCTAGTACGTTTTGACACGTTTTTTCTACCGCTCCCCATTCTCGGATCAAGTTGAAATTTCGCATAATTATTCATAGTCGATAACAATACACGAATCAATCCAAAAATTAAGAAAATTAATTAATCATTTAGTACTTAAAAATTATTATTTTTTACAGCAGAAAGGGAGCTAAACCCTGTAATTTTCAGATAAATGGAAGTAATAAGCGGTTTTCCTCCTTAGAGAAGCTTTGGTTTTAAATAGTTTTTTTTTCTATTGCTTTTGTTTTAAACTCTTTCCTCTTGACTGTATCGCCACTCTTGGGGCACTCAGTGGTGAGACTGAAATCGTCCTATCACAAGACAGCAAGTCATCTCCGGCTTCTATCACCGCCCTGGTACGTAGTCTAGGAGGCATATCAAATAATCATATCATCATAAAATCATATAATCCATTAATCAGATAATCTCAGATAATCAACCCATTTCTCTTCCTGTGAGCACACCTACTGTCATAAGATTAATGCTTCCTCCACCCTCACTTTGGGGGTTGCGGTGGCTGTGTAGTTAAGCGCTTGGCTGGGTTTTTGAATTTCGGGATTTCTACTGCGCCCCTGGGTCCACCCAACTCTAATGGGTACCTAACTTTAGTCGGGGGAAGTAAAGGCGGTTGGTCGTCGTGCTGGCCACATGACACCCTGCTCGTTAACCGCGGGCCATAGAAACGATGACCTTAACATCATCTGCTCTACCGCAAGATCTGAAGGGGGAGCTTTACTTTACAACCAAACTCAGTGTAAAAGGTCACATCGCTAAATAGGGCCTTTCCTTTTTTCTTTGTGTACCCTCATCTTATTTGGGCCCTTTAAAAAAACAAACTTGACACCTGCAGTGTAATTTCGTTACAGGACAGGACACCTGTAGCGACAGGTCTCGAGCAGACAACACGTAACAAGGGGCTCAAGAAATTAGCATCGGGTTGGTCAAGGGCACTTATCCTCCTTTCAGAGTAGGAGCAATTAGAATGGTTGGTGCACTCATCGTGACCTTGTGAAGTTGTGCACTTTCCAGGCGTCAGTGCAAACCTTTCTACGATTTCCCAATGCATACAATCCCAAAGTACACACGTTTGCACCCCCCCCCCTTTTTTTTCTTAAACAAATCAACACATCTAAAAATACGTTCACGTGGATACAGGCTTTGCTTATTTATGATGTTAATATGTTTTGTTTTGTTATAGTTCTATTTTTATACACAATGAGCTCTCCTCTAGTGTATACTAAAAATGTTAATATTTTATATAGTTATACTACTACATTTTAGAAGTAAAAATAACTTTTCGCAAACTCCAACACTATCAACAGCTTGTATGAGATCTAGGCCGCACTACACCACGTGATTCAAACGTTTTTCAATTTTAGCTTTACTTTTTGAATTGCTATTAATACATAAAAAATGTATAAATACATGAAGAAGGCAGAAAGAGGTTATCTCGCTCTCTTCAAGGTCAGGTAGAGAAAGGAGTTGCCTCCCCTTGATTAACTTTTCCTATGCCGGGCCTATGTCATTCTGATCAAACGATGTCCGAACAGGCTGAAGTTATTCAACGTCGAGCTTCACCTTGAACAGTCCATGACATCGATCTGGTTTACATTGAACTCATCTCTAGTACGGTACCTGGATAGGTGTAGGAGTTAAAGGCCAGTATCGAGAGAGATGGAGAGAGAGAGACAGACAGAAAGATGGAGAGAGATGGGACAAGTAGTGGCAGTGAAGCATACAGCATAAAATAAAACATTTGTTTCAAAAATTATATATATATATGCATTTACCACACACACACACACAGACATACATTGGTTCTCTCATTTCGCTGCAGGTGTAATGAGATAAAAGGCAGGTGAAAAAAAAAGCAACAACAGACAGGTGAATAGCTTGAGGCATGAAGAGGAAGCTTGTTAAAAGGGGCCCCGTAGATCTCTTGATACGGACATTCCTCACAGAAACAACAATGATAGAGTACTTAGTAGAAGGACGGCGCTTTAACAGAAGACGTTATCTCCAGGTCAGGGATTTGACAGCCATTCGACTCACAGTGGCTTTTTAATAGGTGCAAAATGTGTGGAGGCGTGGAGGGGGGGGGGAGACAGCTATTAAAAGTTTTAAAAAAAAAGGAACTTCAACTAAAAAGAACAAACAAAATGGAGTCACACGTTACAATATTCTGAAAGATGAACTTGTAACAAAACTTACGGCCTACTAGGGACAATTGTAAGGGTTACCCTCTTCACACACGTACACACACAGGCGGGTGAACTGAACACCACATGACAGATAGGACTTCCTTGGGCACGTGCGCGGCTGGGACCCCCACAGAAAGTTTATTGTCTATGTGATGAATGTCTGGAGTGATCGCCTAAGCACGACTCCCTGACTCCCTGACTCACTGACTCACGCGAAGGAAATAATTATAAGTCTACACTTTCTTTAAAAAAAATGGCTGCCTCTCACCTCTATTCTCGAGCTGTCCTTTTCATTCACGTGTTTGTGTGTGTGTGTAATTCCGAGAATGAGTGAGTAAATGAGATCGAGTGAGTGAGTGAGACAAACGAGAAAAAGTGTGTGCGAGAGAAAGAGAGAGAGAGAGAGAGAGATGAATTAGAAAAGGATGGTGTTTAACCTATGTTTGAGTTATTCCCCCTAATAATCCATCAAAATAAATTGTTTTGTCATTGTTAAAGACACGCGAACTAAACCACAATGGTTTAGGGTTAGGGTTAGGCTGCGGTGTGAACTGCACAGTTCTACGTACGAGTCAGAGAAGTAGCCGTCAAGGGGGCGTCTACTGCAAGGGGCGGTAAGTTGTCAAACCGTTTCCCTAAATTCCTGATATTATGTGGCAGTGTGGAAATATCAGCCCTTCTAAAGAGGGAGAAAACGAGAGAGAGAGAGAGAGATAGAGAGAGAGAGTGTGTGTGAGAGAGAGAGAGAGAGAGAGAGAGTGTGTGTACTGGTCAGGAGGTCAGGGGGAGTCTGTTTTATTTTTTATTCTGTATGAGGTAACAATGACAAGAGAGGGGCAGTGGATGGGAGGTACTTAATTTTGTACTTATTTCTGGTTTTATTGGTCGAGATGATTGTACAGTTATACAAGTGATGATAGGGTTGTGGTGGTGTGGTTGTGATGGTGTGGTTGTGATGGTGGGGTTGTGATGGTGGGGTTGTGGTGGTGGGGTTGTGATGGTGGGGTTGTGATGGTGGGGTTGTGATGGTGGGGTTGTGATGGTGGGGTTGTGATGGTGGGGTTGTGATGGTGGGGTTGTGATGGTGGGGTTGTGATGGTGGTCAGCAGGCAGGGAGCTAGAGACACAGGAAATGGTATTAGGTAGAATTAGTGAAGAAGACTTGAAAGATAATGACAGACCAGTCCTCACCTCATATTCACTCTACATTCTAAATATAACACAAATCCAGATCCACTCTATATCTAAAACCACCACACATCCATCTCAAATCCAGATCCACTCTATATCTAAAACCACCACACATCCATCTCAAATCTAGAGCCACCATTTATTTTAGAGCTACCACAAATCTAGACCCGACACATATCTAGAACCATCACACATTTAGAGCCACAACGTATCTTGAGGAGTCATTGCATAACAAGAGCCATCACATATCTAACGCCATCACATATCTAGAACCATGACAAATCAAGAGCCATCACACATCTCGAGCCATCACAAATCTAGAGACATCACACATTTAGAGCCACAGCATATCTAGAAGAGTCATTGCATAACTAGAGCCATCACACATTTAGAGCCACGGCATATCTAGAGGAGTCATTGCATAACTAGAGCCATCACACATCTAGAGCCACTACACTCATTGCATCTTTTTAATTCACTAAAATATGAGAAAATATCGGACTTTTCTAAACGCCTGTGTCTTTATGAAGTCCTCACTTCAGGACTCATACTGTAAATCAACAAGACTAAGTAGTGTCTAAGATTAAGTCTATACGTCTCATAGTCATGTGTCTCATTGTCGTGTGTCTCATTGCCATAAATCTATTTGGTTCCTAAAAAAAACAAAATCACCCTCACAGCTGTAATGAGTATCCCCACCAATCCCACACAATAACACACTTCATGTTGCACATCTATTCTGTGAGTGGAACGTAAGCGATTGTTTAAATAATGACTAGCCTCGTTTTAGTAATAGTCGATGGCGGAAACATGCATAAATCTACACATGAAAGGCCAAAAAAAAAAAGGCCCCCCCCAAAAAGTATCAGGTGATTTTGGAGGTAGAGGGTAGAAAGTGAACCACAATTTACCATTGCTCAGACACGCTTAATAAATGAACTTTTTTCTGCCACTCTTTGTCGTGTTTCAGAGCCCAGGTAGTGGAATAAACAAATAGACATACCCGCTTACCCAACAAATGTAAACATTCCTAATTTTAGACTCGGGCTAAACTTTCTAATGTAAACAAATTTTCAGCAAGAAACAAAAACTTGAAGCTATTGCTTATCGGGAATTTTCAACTATTTCTAGCAAGCAATTTAAATAGAGAACCCCTTTAACCCAGCTCCCTATATTGGTGCACAGCACTTAATGAGAAGACTCACCCTTTTTTTTAAACTCTGCCCTTTCCCCAGTATGCATCCCCTTTGTACGAGACAGACACATTGTGTTTAAAAACACAACAAACTCTTTCGTGGGGTGCGGGGAGGGGGGACAATAAACAAAAGTATTGACTTATTGATAAATTAGTGCCAATCAGATCTGTCTTCGCTGAAAAGTGACAGGGGAGAGAAGCCAAGAAGGCGGGAGAAGAAAGGCGGGCAGACGTGAGTGATGAAATTCTTCGGAGTGACTTCCCTTTAACTACCTCAATTATTCCAGAAGGGGAAGTCACTCGAGACACAAACAATAGATTTCCCAAATTGGAGAGAGACGGAAGAAGAGAAATAGAGAAAGAAAAAACCCAGAGTGAGGCTGTGTGGGGGGAACAGAGAGGAACCAGTGAGGCTGTGGGGGGAACAGAGAGTAACCAGTGAGGCTGTGGTGGGAACAGGGAGTAACCAGTGAGGCTGTGGGGGAACAGAGAGGAACCAGTGAGGTTGTGGGGGAACAGTGAGAGGAACAAGTGAGGCTGTGGGGGGAACAGTGAGAGGAACCAGTGATGCTGTGGGGGAACAGAGAGGAACCGCTGTGGGGGAACAGAGAGGAACCAGTGAGGCTGTGGGGGAACAGAGAGGAACCAGTGAGGCTGTATGGGGGAACAGAGAGGAACCAGTGAGGCTGCGGGGGGAACAGAGATGAACCAGTGAGGCTATGGGAAAACAGAGAGGAACCAGTGAGGCTGCGGGGGAACATAGAGAGGAACCAGTGAGGCTGTGGGGGAACAGAGAGAGGAACCAGTGAGGCTGTGGGGGAACAGAGAGGAACCAGAGATGTCCCTTGCAAAAGCGTTCATCGGGGCGCTTTGCGGAAAGGGAAGAGTGCGAAATTCTTGAGAGGGAAAAGGGTGTGGGGTCAGCTCACACTCCGTAAAGACAAAAAAAAAAGAGGTGTATTCTTCCCTAGGAAATCGAGAACAGATGTATTCAATACAAACACAGTTACATTACATAAGAGTCGGGAAGGGAGTGGAGCATCCAACAACCTAAGATGTTACGGGAATGAATTAGATTCGTGGTATATAGATGTTTTTAGGCTATTTCTTTAAAGGATGAGGGCTACTAGGGTCAAGAAGCTTACTCATAGCCTCTAATCTATTTGCTTTAGACTTTACAGCCAATGCTCCTAGAATAAACCAGTGACAGTGTACGCTAGGAGAGAAAAGGAAACTCGACAAAAAACTGAAATTTTTTTATTTAGAAACTTAGAAATGACTTTTGAACAGGCCCCAGAGTCCAATACAAATATATCTCACAGTGAAAGGATGTTTAAACTTGGCTACGTTGATTTAACATGCCAGGATGTTTGCCAGCTAAAAGCAAGCTTGTACTAGCGACAAGTTACTGTCATATGAAATGGACACAGATATGAGTCGTTATGAGTATTAAATGGAGATAGTACTAGCTTACACTTGCACATAATTACGTAAACATTATACATCTAAAAAAATTACAAAATTAAACAAACAAACAAAAAAAGTTGTCAGTTTGAGAGCCACGAAAAATAGAACTATTTTGTGTGTGTGTAGAATTTTTTAAGCACAGGTCGTGCGGTTCTGTTTTGACAGGTAAACGTTGACGGTGTGAAATCTTTCTACCAACTCTGGAGCTGCTCACGGGGTAACGTATACCTAGCTAGATCTCGCCATGGCGCCCTTTATGTTTCTTTTTTTATTATTATTGAACGCCCGGCTCTGTAAGTAACAGCTCGGGCGCTGGGTCCTCCCCAAGGTTCGAGCTCTGGGCTGACTGCGAAAAGAGCACCTCATAAATTGTGACATTCCCGTTTCTTCGGCTACTCACAGGCGGCCATCAAGTCGTCTGGAGGGAAAGGGCAATTAATCCGCTACACAGTTCCGGTGATGGACCCGAGCAGTGTGTGTGTGCGGGTGCAGGCCTATGTGTTAGGTTGAGGAAAGGTATTTTGCCCCTTATTCAGTGTGTGTGTGTGTGTGCGTGTGCTTGGGTCAGGGAGATAAGGTAAAATTGAAAGTAAGAAAAATAAAGTTCCCCTTTGAAACCTTGCTATCTATAGAACAGATGATATAAAGATCATCTGTTTCTAAAGCCGACTTTAACGAGTGTGTCATGTGGCCAGCACAATGACCTCCGCCATTGTTTTTTCCCAACTCATGCCAGGTACTCATTGGAGTTGGATGGACTCATGGGCGTCCTCAAAATCCTAACTATCAGAACCCCAGACTTCGCCGACATTTGGGAACCAAGCGCCCTACTTCTCAGCCACCAAGCCCACTAGTAGTTTACTTCACACTATTTAAAGATTTTCTTGCCAGGGAATGAGTTAATTGTGCACAACATAAGAAGGAGCCGATGTAAAAGCGAAATGTGGTTTCATGGTGATCTTGTGGTAGTTTACATGAACTTGTGATAGTTTACATGAACTTGTGGTAGTTTACATGAACTTGTGGTAGTTTACATGAACTTGTGGTAGTTTACATGACCTTGTGGTAGTTTACATGAACTTGTGGTAGTTTACATGAACTTGTGATAGTTTACATGAACTTGTGGTAGTTTACATGAACTTGTGGTAGTTTACATGAACTTGTGGTAGTTTACATGAACTTGTGGTTTACATGAACTTGTGGTAGTTACATGAACTTGTGGTAGTTTACATGAACTTGTGGTAGTTTACATGAACTTGTGGTAGTTTACATGAACTTGTGGTAGTTTACATGAACTTGTGGTAGTTTACATGAACTTGTGGTAGTTTACATGACCTTGTGGTAGTTTACATGAACTTGTGGTAGTTTACATGAACTTGTGGTAGTTTACATGAACTTGTGATAGTTTACATGAACTTGTGATAGTTTACATGAACTTGTGGTAGTTTACATGAACTTGTGGTAGTTTACATGAGCTTGTGGTAGTTTACATGAGCTTGTGGTAGTTTACATGAACCTGTGGTAGTTTACATGAACTTGTGGTAGTTTACATGAACTTGTGGTAGTTTACATGAACTTGTGGTAGTTTACGTGAACCTGTGGTAGTTTACATGAACTTGTGGTAGTTTACATGAACTTGTGGTAGTTTACATGAACTTGTGGTAGTTTACATGAACTTGTGATAGTTTACATGAACTTGTGGTAGTTTACATGAACTTGTGGTAGTTTACATGAACTTGTGGTAGTTTACATGAGCTTGTGGTAGTTTACATGAACTTGTGGTAGTTTACATGAACTTGTGGTAGTTTACATGAACTTGTGGTAGTTTACATGAACTTGTGGTAGTTTACATGAACTTGTGGTAGTTTACATGAACTTGTGGTAGTTTACATGAACTTGTGGTAGTTTACATGAACTTGTGGTAGTTTACATGAACTTGTGGTAGTTTACATGAACTTGTGATAGTTTACATGAACTTGTGGTAGTTTACATGAACTTGTGGTAGTTTACATGACCTTGTGGTAGTTTACATGACCTTGTGGTAGTTTACATGACCTTGTGGTAGTTTACATGAACTTGTGGTAGTTTACATGAACTTGTGGTAGTTTACATGAACTTGTGGTAGTTTACATGAACTTGTGGTAGTTTACATGAGCTTGTGGTAGTTTACATGAACTTGTGGTAGTTTACATGAACCTGTGGTAGTTTACATGAACTTGTGGTAGTTTACATGAACGTGTGGTAGTTTACATGAACTTGTGGTAGTTTACATGAACCTGTGTTAGTTTACATGAACTTGTGGTAGTTTACATGAACTTGTGGTAGTTTACATGAACTTGTGGTAGTTTACATGAACTTGTGGTAGTTTACATGAACTTGTGGTAGTCTGTTCGCTTCTCCATCAAAGTGTATCTTGCTGCTAACAAAAATACTAGGTATTAACTCAACTCTACAGCTCAGGTTGTTGCACAGACTTGAACCTTGCCACTTCCAGCCTCTCTATCAGTGTTAGCAGGCTGACTATCTCCAATGTAGGGTGATGCGCCCCCTCTCCAAGTTTTCAGGTCTGAACATAAAGTTTTATTAGCTAACGTGTCCTAGCCGTGAGAGGGGCAGATAGCGCCACTGACTCCCCACAATCTGAGACTCTATCTTTTGAGACGTCAGGCCCGAGGGCTGACTCTATCTTCATTGAAACCTAGGGAGGGGAGAGGGGGGGGCAGAAAATGGAGGAGCTGAGATCTTCTAAATTTAAACGCCTTACTTCAGACAATGCTGCCTCCAAATGCAAGAAATTGTCTTGGTGCTAATGTAAGGAAACCAGGTGCTCAAATACACATACTATCACATTGTGGGACACACACACACAGAAATGTGTGTGTGTGTGTGATCTGTTTGTGTGACATAATGCATGTGTTTGTGTGTCTTAATGCATGTGTTTGTGTGACTTAATGCATGTGTTTGTGTGTCTTAATGCATGTGTTTGTGTGTCTGTGTGATCAGATTTGTGGCGTTCTGTATGAAACCCTATAAAGGTCGAACGGCAATGTCAGAGGACATGATACATCCCTTTATTCTCAGAGAACATCATACACCCCTTTATTCTCAGAGGACATCATACATCATTTTACTCTCAGAGGACATCATACATCCCTTTATTCTCAGAGGACATCATACCTCCCTTTATTCTCAGAGGACATCATACATCCCTTTATTCTCAGAGGACATCATACATCCCTTTATTCTCAGAGAACATCATACATCCCTTTTTTTCCCAGAGGACAATCAAAACGTTTCTAATATAATAGCAAACTGGTGAGAAGGAAGGCAGAATAACAATTGGTCAGGCCTGGCCTGATCTTAACTAACCCATGCCCCCCCCCCCTTTCCAAGTGTCACTGGACCAATAATTAAACCACAGACGAGATGAGTTCTATTGAATTTCAAGTTCCAGTTCCTCAGTCAATTCTAATGATCTTTTAGTCAATATTCATTGAAGCAGAGAAAAAATGTTTAAACCTGTCCAAAGATTTCTGCGTAGGATGCGGGGAGCGGGGGTCTATATTATCAGTTCTGGTAGGGCTACTCTAATCATCTTGTCCGTTATTGGACACACCCGCTCCAACCTACACACACTGATCAGAAGGTCCAGGTGTACCCAAAAAAAAAAAGACCAAAAACCTTCCCGGGACGCCCCTGTCACTTTCCTCCCCATTACCCGACACCTTTTCTTATTTTCACAGTGTGGTCATGACCGGATGTTAAGATACGATCCATCCCACGAGCTAATTGGACACGGGGGGAGGGAATGAATGCAAGCCATCGTCTATCTCTTCCCGACCTGCCCAAGACTGTCAACAGAAATATTACCCCAGCGGTAGTGACCAGGTCCACAATGTCAACTGACCGTCATATCGCATTGAAATTTGAGGGGAGAAAAAAAAAGTCCCGCCATCGGTCCGCAAGTGAATACACGACCGAAAGGGGAGACTATTTATGTGGGCATCAGACGAGCAAGCCAAGCCCTGACTGTTCCGTCACACCACGTTATAAATATTCAGTGGGGAAGAGGTCAGTGCCGGAGTTGTCCGAAACAATGAATATAAAGCTTCAAACTGACCGCTGGTCAACACGGGGGATTAGATAATAAGGGGAGGATGCGTTTGAGTACTGAACTTATCTGAATTGTAAAGATGAAACGTATGCCATGAATCACGACGTCTGCCGGTAGAACAGCAGAGAAGGGAGGACCGGGCTGGGAAAGTGGGTCACGTGCTGGGCTTTTAATGGCTAAGCAATGTGTTAGCTAGACAACATCATTGTAAACCGCTGTCGGGAGAAACTTTTGAACTGAACTATGGATCTCTAGATCTAATTGGTCAATCTAATGTTTGAAAAAAGTGAGAGAGAGAGAGAGGGTGTTAAGAAACTGAAAAAAGGGGGGAAATGAGAGAAAGTTGGATGGTATCAGAATGAACACGAGACAGAGAACATGACAGCGAGGAGAGAAAGTGGGTATAGTCGATAGACAGACAGAAAGATAGATAGATAGATAGATAAAGAGGGGTTGCAGTGTTATTTTAAGACATTAAAGTGAAGAAATAAACAAATTGGCATTCACAAATACACAAGAATACAAATCCATACATACAAACACATACTCGCAAACGCATACAAACACATAATCCCAAACATACAAATGTGATCAAGAGAAAAGGCGACGCTTTCAATGGGATATGACTTGGAAGACTTGAGTTTGAGTCCCCACCTCCAGGACCGTCTTCCAAGATGTATACAACTAATGAACTTTAACTATTTACTATAAGCTTCAATCAATGACAAAATGTCAAATTGTCATTCATCAAAATATATATAATATTTGTATTTATTTATAAGTCAGACATATATTTGACATTTACCTGATAATTTGAACATTTTCTTGAAAGGTCTAATTAGGCAATTCATGTTTAAGAGAGAAAGAGAGAGAGAGAGAGAGAGTCCATGCGAAGAGAGATGAGTAAGAGTGTGAGAGGTTAATAACATTAAGCACACCCTCTCTGGCCATATCTGGCGCCCAGACCTGGGCAAAGGGCGCATCTGGAGTGGCAGAACCTGTTTATTATCACCCGCCACCCATCATACACTTAATATACATACACACGCGCGCCTCGTGACCCCCAGCTGGAGATCTCGCTGGGTCTCTCCTACTGGGTTTTCAACTGTACCACTACCAAAACCCTAAGCGACGTGCCTGGTCAGACTTTAAGAAAGGGGGAGGGGACAACGTTCTCGTCAGCACGACTTCTCTTAGAATGAACTGATGAGCTTAAGAAGAGCAGCTTATCAACAAAAAAAACTAAACTACCTCTCGTGGTCTTTACAGTGGAAAGACATCGAGAGAGAGCGGGGGGGGGGGGTTGGCTTCAAGCTACATAAGACTCCGGAGGGGGGGCGCGGTCGAGGGAACCAGTTCAAAGACTGACTGGGGTTTGCGTAGTGCATCCTTACGTCACAGACGGGAAAGTTCTCAGCGGGGGGGGGGGGGGAATACAAAACAAAAATGGGGGGGGGGACAGAGAGAAGAATTCCAAAGACTAAAAGATTATGGAAACCTTATACCACAGAGGTCAAGGTCGATTATTACATACATGTTCTGTTCATTTGCTACATTATGAGCAAACAGATCTACAGATTAGTCGTCTGGATTCCCTGCATCCATCCAGATGTGGGAGACCATCGAACCATCGGACTGGAACCAATTAAGCGTTGCCGATTTATCAGAGCAAGATGTGCTTACCTAGTTCATCCTCAGGCGACAAGATCAAATCTTGGCTGTAACACTGTAACACTGTAACACTGTAACACTTTTCTGTTTCATCTCTTTGTGTGACCTTTTTTTTGTCCTATACAATTATACATCGTGTTCAAATTTGAGCACAAACTTATTTTCATTGAACTCTAAGATGGCTGGGAAGTCCGATCTGGTTTTGAAAAACAGACTGCACTCAAGGCACGGGGTTATATTTACCGGTAAGTTGTTGGTCTATTGCAGCAGGACTGCTGCCTCTGCTTTTGTTCTCTTGTTTTTATTTATTTATTAGTCCTTTTTCTTAAATTTTAATATTCTTAATGTAGTTTTTTTTAAAGGCTTAAGTATATATATATATATACATATATGTATGTATATAAATATAAATTCTTTATAAACATGGCTACTGTGGTCCCAAACTTTATGTCTTAACACGAAACTATATACATTTATCAGAGTTTCAAAGACTCGATATTTCTCCCCAGCTCTGGGTATTAAAAACTAAGGCATTTTCTTTTGAAAGACAAAAGATCGTTTGATGATATATCCAAAAGTAAAAAAAAAAAAAAAAAGAATAGAAAGAAAGGGGAGACAACAAAGTTCACAGGGCGACAGGGGCGTCTCTAGAGACGTGTGGTTGCCTCATCCGTCACACGCAACTCACAGCATACAGAAGCCATTGAGTCAAGACATCAAAGTGGCGCCCCTCTCCCCAGACCCAGCTGGAGCAGCTCTGAGACACCGGTGCCGATTCATTATTGGCTGTGGGTTCACCAGCTACAACAGGCTCGCTGATGATGAAGGTATGCCTAGACCAGCGAGTCACTGCGTCATACATTTGTTGTGTTGATTCTGAGACTAGAAGCAGCAGACGTGAAGTATGGTATGCACTCAGATCTAAGAGTCTACAATGGAAGTCTTTGAGACCATGTAAAGAGCTCAAATTTTTTAACGAACTGTTGTAACAATGTTAAGTTTTAAACCCAAAGTTAGGTTTTACCTTAGGGCCCTCACATGTTTGGACAAAGTTGGGAGAAATTCATCAGGCTGTTTTAGACTCGACCTGGGCGTGGTGGCTGAATCATACAACGTTTAACTTGTTTACTTAGGGACTCATTTTCGACATTTTCGGGACTAAGACGTCCCTGATTTTACTTGGGAAAGTAAAGGCGGATGGTCGTTTTCCTGGTCATAATGCACACGCTTTAACCGCGGGCCATAGAAATGACCCTTTCACCATTTTCCGCATCGATCGCAAGGCAATGCTCTGGTGCCACTGCATAGGACGTATCATTTACATTTAACAACAGACATTGAAATTGTATGTTTAAATACCAATGTTAAAGTTTAGTTGGATGATTCAGTCTAACACAGTAGCACATCGTAGTTAACTGTGAGCCAGAAGTACATCTTCCATTCGAATCACTCAGCTAGACAGAGAGTCCAAAGAACTCTCTCAGAATGAAACGACCATTGGTAGAGCACCACGGACACAACTGAAAGAACGTGACAGCCAGTATCCTTATCGGGTTTCGAACCCCGGATCTTGGTGTCAGCGTAATCCTATTGCTTCCCGAAACATCCGAGCCGACTTTCCGTAGCGTCAGTACCTGCGATGTACAACCATGTAAGTGTGAGAAGAACATTGACATAGACCACACCATCATCGCACCATAAACACACCATTGTACAGGAGTATAAACACACCATAACATTAAGTAGAGGTAAACACGGGCTCCCGTGTTCTGTTTTTTATGGCTTCCTCTGGACTGTATAGGTAAGCTACACAAAGATGTAAGGACGTCCAGGTAGTACAATGCCAAGGTGCTAGATCAAGGTATTCTGATGACGTCTTTTACGCTGTTTTTAGAACGAATACCCGCCACATAAAAAGGAGGGATGGGGGGGGGTCTCGACAAATCTGACATAAACGCTTATTTTTTTCTTTTGGGGGGGGGGGGATCTAGGACGTCGCGCGATTGTTTCATCTCTTTGAAACTTGAGTAGATTTGTCTACAGACGTGAAGTTACAAAGCGATATCTATTTGAAATGGAAAAGTTTCCCGCGCTTTACTTGAGTATCATCTTCAATCTAACTTGTCTTAGGGTTGGTCAGACAACGTTCCAATAGACTTCGAATGGTAGCGACTCTTAAATTCGTTTTAATCCTTATAAGTGTTTGGTTCAGGGGCGAAAATTCTTAAGAGCCCCTAAGGTTTGAAAATAGTTAGTCAACTATTATGAGTGAATGTATCATCACATTTGACCAGTTCGCGTCTGCTCCGATGAACTGTTGATAAGTAAATAGTTCAGTTTAGAAAGGAGGATGGGGGAGGGGAAAGGTTGGAGGATAAGTTGTGTATAACTAATTCAACAATTTTATTTACTAGAGCAGTTGGAATAGGTGGGCGCCCCTCCTCCCCCCCCCCCCGTTCCTTTTACCGTGAACGGCATTCCTCTGGCGCCACACATTCTGGCACGATGGGTTCTGGTCGCGTGATCTCTCTGGAGTTCAACATTTATTTAGATGTAGCTCTCCCATTACAGAGATTTGTCTTGCAGAGTCACCTGTCACAGGAAATATCGCTCTGGGTATTTTCTCTTTAATCTAGATTTAGGTGGGGGGGGGGGAAGAGGGAGGGGGGAGCACGAGAAGGAAATTGTGTTATTTATTCAGCGCTACATGGTCTATTTTCTCTCATAAAACTCAAAAGAGTTGGCAACTCTTAGCTTCATTACTTGCAAGTCCATGTCTAGCCAAGTGATGCCAATCTAGGCAATTTATGAAAAATTAAAAACACGCATGAGACGCATGTTAAATGCAGTTTGCTTCCGCCTCTCTTTCTAATTAAAAGAGGGAGAAAAGGCCAAATAGGATTAAAGAATAAGCTAATTTTGGCCTTCAGTATTTTTAATTGCAATAATGGTTTACACAAAAAATGCCACATGGCCAGTGTTTTAACCTTTGTATAGTAAATTATTTTGAAATAAGAGAAATGCAGTTTTAGTTTGCTAATTTGACATCAATTATAATTAGAAAATGCTTTTTGGTAAAACCCCAAGTCCAGATCTGGAGAGTTCCTGAATTTGTAGATAATTTTTTTTAAGCAAATAACTGTTTCCTTAATATATTCCCATATCTGTATTAGATCAGAATAGAAGCCAGCCAAGTGTTCAGGGGCGTATGTTTTATATTTTTGTAAGACTCCAAATAGAACTTAGAAGCAAGTGGTAAAGAACTTGATTTCCAGACCTTAGGGTCTCCACATGGCGAAGTTTGAGATATATCTGTCTTAGGGATATTTAGAACGCCTCTGAGTCAACTAATTGGTTCATTGTGTTTGTTGTGTAGTTACGAAGGAGACTTGTGCATTCAAGCATTTATTGGAAATAGACACACCACAATGACGAGAATCAAAGGTGGTACCCTAAATAAGTACTTGAACAAAATCAATTCCTACTTTATCTTCACATAACATAGTAAACTAAACAGTCCTATTTTACTTTTTATAAATACATTTAGTCTTACCATTGCATGGAGGAGACCATATACGAAGGAGATATTACTAACACAAACTAATTAAAAGGAAAACATATTTGTTAGTTCTCTTGAGTCCTAGAGACGATAAACATTTTTTTTATTAATTCAATAATTAATGAAGGATTCTTTCTGAAATTTCAACTCGATAGGACAATGGAAAAAAAAAGTCAAATAAATTATTTCCTTTTTTTTTCGGGGCATGACGAAAATGCAATTTAACAGTTGGAATTGAAAAAAGGGGCCCACTTACATGGTCACGTGATAATCTTATTAAACCATACTTAATTCACTATATAGCGTTGCTGTCTTTTTCTTCTTCAGCTCAGAGTAAGTTTTCGATCTGTATCGTCTAGTAGGTGAAGGTCTAAGACATGAATGAGTCTTTGTTCCACACTCGCTACAAACTGAGCTCCGATGACAAAACTTTGCGTATAGCTGACAGAGTTTATTTGTGCGATTAATTTCACGAGTTTATGTCTGAAACATTGAATAGAACACCAAAGTCTGCAGAATAAAGATAACATCACGAGCCTTATCCAGACCTGAAATCAGGGGAGTATCCCATCAGGGGTGTATCCCACTCTCCAGGGATTACGCTAGCAGGATATCAAAGTGAAGTCAAGACTTTCTGAGCCCGAGTTCTTTAGACGGCTTGCAGGGTGTTAAAAAGAAAAAAAAAAATTCGGTCTGGGGGGGAGGGGATCGGGAAAAAAAGGGGGGGGGGCGTTTCTCTCGGTGCACACAGCCCCCGGTGTTTGTGGCTCCTCTGTAGGGAAAAAGTTTATTGTTGTTGTCTACAAAGTGCTTCCGACTTTATGGCCCTGGCTCCGTCTCTCACAATGCATTCTCTCCCTTTCGCTCTCCTGCAAGATGGAATTAAAAACACAAAAAAAACTGTCATGGCGGGAAATCATCTCTTTACGTTTGGTCATTTTGTTCCCTCCCCTTCCAAGTTTTTGTTTTACCAACCACGTGTTTTGCAGGTGCATTGAGCTGTGTAGATGTCGCTGTGTAGATGTCGCTGTGGTATAAGGACGGAAGGGGGGGGGGCGCTAGTCGATACAATTGTTATTGACTTGAGATGGAAACAAGGAGAGACCCTGAAGAGAGAGAGAGAGAGAGGAGGGGGAGGACAAAGACGATAAGAACAGATGTATAAAAGAAAAGGAGGCAGGAGGACACGGCAGTGTTGTAGCCATACTTGGTTCTAGCTGGTAACATTTACATAAACACGAAAGGTAAACATGGTATGTTGGTAAGCCTAGAGCTGACTACCTTCCACTAATGGTGACGTTATCATGTTACATAGAAAAGAGGGAGAGGGGGGCGTAGAGAGTGACGTTGTTGAAGTTTTTTAAATAACAGACGAGTATGTACTTGCAAAACTGTCTTTAATTCAGAACCGAGAAGTCTCGGGTTCGAATCCCTGTGAAAATTTTTTGGAGGCGCCTCTGAGTCCACCCGACTGTAATGGTTACCTGACAGTATTTGTGGAAAAGCAAAAGGCGGTTGTTCGTTGTCCTCGCCACGTGACACCCTCGTTAACCGTGGGTCACAGAAACAGATGACCATTACATCATCTGCCGCATAGATTGCAAAGTCTGAAAGGTATATTTTACTTATTTAAAACAAACTAAGTTTAACTATTAGTAATATAGTTTTAATTCTAGATGAAGATAAAGGGGGGCAGTTTGGTGGAACGGATAACAAGTGAGTCCCGAAACAATTCTGGACTATGAGATTGTGTTTCCAGAAGCGAACAGATTGTAGGACACATAAACATGACAGGCTGTGAATGAAAAGAAGTCTGTTCATCCTTCTGTCCTAATGTTTGTATTGACTACAAATAAAAACAAACTGTTTGGGCGTCGCCATTGAAGTTATTGTTTTTTTTTTTTTTATTCTACAAAGTGAAAAGAGGACTGAGGAATGGGGGGATAAATTAGAAGTGTGAGGACGATTGACTTTTATTGGTGTCTTTTATCGCCAACCCTTCCACAATATCCGACCCTGGCTCCCTTGCGTTTATGTGTTGACCATGAGTCCGTCAGTAACGGGTTTCAGCGCCAAGAGGATACTGTTTGAGTTCTATTCTGTGTGGAAAGTCATAAATCTTGAAACACACACACACACACGCACACACACATTTTGAAGGCACGCGCTGTTAGACAGAGAAGAGGAATATTCAGGAGGAGAAAACGGCAATTAAAAACAGGCACCCCCCCCCACCCCCAGCACACACCACCAGCTCCTGCGCCATTAAAATAAAAAGAGAGACAAGGATCAAACAACTGTCAGATTGAGTAATGACGCAGTGGCAGGGACAAATGCCAACAATGACAGTTACGTTAATGACAAACAAAGTCAAACAAAGAGAGAAACAAAATCACACACACACACACGCGCTCACAGATACACACACACACGCACACAGATACTCATATACACACATACGCACACAGCTACTCATACATAAATGCTGGACCTTGGAGAAGAAGACTAAAAAAAATCAGAAAAAACAAATGCTGAAGCTGGAGGGTGGAAACTTAGTTGCCAGCTAGTGTCTTAACGACTACCAGCTAGTGGGTTAGCGACTACCAGCTAGTGGGTTAGTGACTACCAGCTAGTGGGAAAGCGATTACTAGTAAGTGAGTTTGCGTTAACTATCCAATAGTGTATGCTAGAAATTATCAAAACTTCTCTTTCAACTGCAATGTTTATAAACGGACCCACAGAAGCAGCCTACGAGTTTTGTGTAATACAAACTCCTTTCTTTATCTTTTCACAAAATGTAAAATTGTTGTATAGTATTGTTGCTATTGATAATTATTTTCTCATTGTTTTTGTTTATTGGGACATAAAATAAAAATAAACATTTCTGTTATGATTTTTTTAAAATGTCAAACATTATAAAAAAAAAGAGCGAATCAGAATCACCATTAAGCGTGATGTTATCAACCATCAACATTATCAACCATCAACTTAATCAGTCATCACAGTCTCCCCT
>JAZGLO010004129.1:0-29013 GCA_036873155.1 Biomphalaria sudanica
GGTGCTGCTGTTGCTTCTAATGTTATAAATAGGTGTTGTTGTTGTTGTTGCTACTGGTGCTGCTGTTGCTTCTAATGTTATAAATAGGTGTTGTTGTTGTTGTTGCTACTGGTGCTGCTGTTGCTTCTAATGTTATAAATAGGTGTTGTTGTTGTTGCCACTGGTGCTGCTGTTGCTTCTAATGTTATAAATAGGTGTTGTTGTTGTTGCTACTGGTGCTGCTGTTGCTTCTAATGTTATAAATAGGTGTTGTTGTTGTTGCCACTGGTGCTGCTGTTGCTTCTAATGTTATAAATAGGTGTTGTTGTTGTTGCCACTGGTGCTGCTGTTGCTTCTAATGTTATAAATAGGTGTTGTTGTTGTTGTTGCCACTGGTGCTGCTGTTGCTTCTAATGTTATAAATAGGTGTTGTTGTTGTTGCCAATGGTGTTGCTTCTAATGTTATAAATAGGTGTTGTTGTTGTTTCGGATGACGTTGCTATTACTGCTGCTGTTATAGTTGTTGTTTTGTAACTGTTGTTCTTGGTTCTGTTGATGTTGTTGCTGGCGCTGATGTTATACCTTTTGTTGTTGATATTGCTGTTTCAATTAATGTTGTTGCTAGTGTTGTTATACTTATTGTCTTATCTTATCTTATATAATACAGACGTTACTTCAAAAAAGAAGATGATAACGTCCTACGCGTCATGCATTCAGTCATGCATAATCACCAATGACTTAAATTCTGCCAAGTCACTGGTTTTTCTGGCTAGCTCAGGCAATCCATTCCATGCTCTAATAGCACTAGGGAAGAAGGAGTATGTGTACAAATTTGTCCTAGCATATGGGACGAGGAATGTGCCTTTATTTTTGTGTCTTTCAGGGTATTTTATTACATTTTGTTTTTGTATTTGAAGATTATGGTTCAGTGTTTTATGTATAATTGCTACTTTACTTTTGAGTCTTCTGTCCTGAAGGCTTTCTAAATTTAGTGATTTAACTAAAGGTGTTACTCTGGTCAAATGTGAATATTCGTTTGTTATGAATCTCACTGCTCTATTTTGTGTCTGTTTCAGTTTCTTAATGTTTTCTTGAGTTGAGGGGTCCTAAACGGAGGATGCATATTCTATTATTGGCCTAACCAAGGTTAAATAACATTTTAGTTTTATGTTCTTATTTTATTTATAGAAATTTCTTTTAATAAACCCTGATGCTTTGTTTGATTTTTTTTTATAGTTTTATCAATATGTGGATTCCATGACAGTTTTTCATTTATTATAACACCTATAGGTATTTTGCGTTTTTAGTCTGTGTTACTGGTTTGCCATGAATAAGATAAGTGGAATTAATTTGTTTTAGTTTTCTGTTACAGGTACACCTGAGTTTACTGTTTAGAGCCATTTATTATTACAGTTTGTTCTCTCCCTATCAGAAGATCTTTAATCCACTGATGCAATGGACCATTGTCTTTTGTTGTTCTTGTTTTATATTGTTGTTGTTGTTATCACGGCTGTTGCTATGGTTATTGATATTTTCTACTAAATAAATCGAAAAGAAATGAGTCTCGATTCACTTGCATTTGTGTCTTATGTACCTACTAACAATCAAACATTTTAATAAGCCATACAGATAACAGATTGTATGTATAAGATACAAAATTAAACTATGTTAGCGCTAACTTGAAACAAACACAAACTTAGCAACTATTACAATCGATTCGCGATGGCATGAATGGCTCTTATTATTCTTGTATAGCTAAATGTCCATGTCGTTACTTTCAACTTTTTAAATAATTATGAACCATTATTGATGTTTGTAGTTAAGGCTTCGGCGTTATCGCATCAACTATTGGCCAACACACCTGCAAGGCAGGAATCGATCAAAAGAAGAGAAGTAAAAAAATAACAGTACTCTACGATAGTGAACAACTTCCTTCAGATAAAGACACAACTTATGAAAAAAGCAACCATTAGCACAAGAGGCATTCGTTGTGTTAGCTAAAGCGTGGACTTAATGCAAAATCGTTGTAGAATCTGGTCATGGGGCCATAATAAGAGAATGTTGTTATTGCGACAATGTCCGCACATTGACAATCTGTGGCGTACAAACGAAGGACGTTAAGAATGGTGGTCGTTCGAAATGAGACTTTGAGTCTTTGAAGCAGGCTTATTGGATTTCCCCCCCCCCAAAAAAAACCTCTACAACATTTAAAAGATATAGAGTAAATATAACGGAGGTTCAAACAAGTAATATGCAATTCGAAATGAATATCCTGGTATCGTTTCATGCACAACAACTCTTATTTAATGTTCTCAAATAGGTTCTAAAAATATGAGAGAATTCAAAACAACATTGGACCATATTATACCGGTAAATGTAATAACAACAGCATAGTTATTGCTAGACACAATGTTTAGAATTTAGAATTTACAGTACTGATTTTAGCGGCCCCCGAAAGAGGAAAAGACGCTATTAGTTTTGTGTAGAATGTACGTCCATCTGTCCCGTTTAGATCTCGTAAACTAGAAAAGATAGTGAAAATCTAACATCATAATATTTTAGACCATTCAAAGTTCTGATGCAACGGTTACTTTTTTCTTTTCTGAAAGCGAAAAATCTAATTTTTAAATCACTTTTGCAAGCAGTTTGTTAATAACAATACACCACTTTTACAATTATTTACTATTAATGGTAAAAACACGGGAAGCTCCCTAGTAGGGGAGAGGACTATCTACCATATTTGTAACATTTTTATGTACACGGTTTTAGATTTTTGTCAAAAATTATTTTTTTTTACATTTGAATTGTTAAGTAAGTTCTGTTATACTAATTACTACATTTACAAAAAAAAATTTTTACTTTTTTTTTTTTTTAAGACAAAAAATCTATTTAGTATGCATATAAGTTGGACATACTTTAAAACAACAATTAATAAGTAGTTTTCCATATTATAGCGTGAATTGTAGCTATGAAGAATCGGAATATAGGACTGAATTACAGAATTTTTTTATTTTTTTTTAACGGAAATGTTTTTTTCTTGAGGAATAAGAGGTTGTCCCTTTGCAAAACAATTAGAGCAACTATATATTCGTTATAAGACATTAGTTAGGCCAGGTTCACATCTAACTTCACATTCACTTTCACCTATCCTTTGGTCTGTGGACCGCTGGGGTACCACACAAGATCCGTCAACCTTCTTTCTCCATTCTTCTCTGTCATTTGTCTTTGATAGAATTTCATTCTGATGTTCTTTCTGAAAATATTGAAACCTGCCATTTTACCTGCCTGTGTGGATCACTTCGGGGGCCGATTTTGAGTTTGTGTCTCCACACAAACTGTCTTTGTAACCTTGTTTTTCTAGAAAAGTGTATGTGAATGAAAGTTCTAGAATCTAGAATAAGACATAAACTACCTTAGAATGCCTAGCAATATTTATTATAGTTACATAGCACTAACGCACAGGACCTTTTTTATCTATCTATCTATCTATCTATCTATCTATCTATATATATATATATATATATATATATATATATATATATATATATATATATATATATATATATATATATAAATATCTGTCCCTCTATCTATCTGTCTATCTATCTATCTATCTATCTATCTATCTATCTATTAGGACTTTTTTAAATTCCAAGTGCTGAATAAACTTTCCTTTACCTACAGCTAATATGACAAAAGTTTTACAAAGTGAATTGGGCACACGCCTGGCTTATCTTTACCCGATCTGAAGTGACTCTTAAAGTCATTGATTTTTATGTTCCATTCCATTAGTTAGTACATTTAATGAGATTTGTGTTGTTGATTTAAGCTGTCACATGACTATAACTTGTTCTGTTCCTGCTCTATAAGCTCTAAGGAAGCTAATGATAGAGATAGCACAGAGAATGCATTCTTTATCGCTGGGTTCTTATTTTTTCTCTTTAGGTCCTATTTACTTTCTTCTTTTTCTTCTCTCTCTATTTCTTTGTCTCTGTCCGTCTCTCTCTCCTCTATCTTTTCCTTCACTCTCTCTTTCTCTTTTCCATCTATCCCTCTATTTCCCTCTGTTCTTTTTCTTTCTCTTGGCTCTATCTTTCTCGTTCTCTCTCTCTCTCTCTCTATCAATTGCTCTCTCTTGTCTACATCGGACCAATTACCGCCCTTTAGTATCGACTTGTGTAATACCTATGGAGCATTTCTTCGGCTGATGCATTGAATTAATAGGAAATCGAATACAACCTGTGTACACACGATCAGGTCTATGGAAATGGAATACAATCTGTGTACACACGATCAGGTCTCAGTGGCTATCATAATATTTACATGGCTAATACATTTACTGTAGACCTCAATCATCAATCAATATAGAAAGTTCAGTTTCAGCAGCGTTCCTTCAATTAATGGTCATTTCGTGTTAAACTTTCTGTTGAATGTTATAAAGCAATATTAAGAAGTGAATGGACATGTTATATAACAGATAGAGGCTGGGGTGTTGGAAAGATAATACTATAATAACCTTTATACTTTTGGCATTTTTATGTGTACATTTATATTTTATTGATTGTGCTTCCATCGTCTACTCTTCCTTGATCCACAAAGCGATTAGCTGCAAATTTACAGGTATGAACCCAAGTTATAATAAGCATTCAATAATACAACTGTTATAATGGTGTTTGGTGATGGACACGTCTTTGTTTTTTTTTCAGAACTTAAATCTAGTTACCCAATATCCGATTGTATGCCGGGATTCTAGGACCTGATTCAGACTTGATCAGGTCTTAAGCTTTTTGAGATATGGGGCCGTTTTATTAACATAATGCATTTAATTTCTTTTCTATTCAGAACAATTTTTGGGGCCTCCTAACAAGTTGGGGCCCAAAGCTATAGATTATGTTGCCTCTTGGTCTTGCTAAAATCCAGCACAGGATTGTGTAGTGTACTACTGCTGGTAAATGAAACTCCTGTGACTGGAATAAAGTAATTGCAATGTCCAAGTTGAACTCATACAACGAGAGAACACACACTGTACTAAAAACATTTTAAAATTTAAATTTGAAAATTCACAATAGTAGACTTAGTATAAAGCTTGAAACTTGTTAGACTGACTCAATGAACTGAAACAAGCACGTCCATTCTATTTACAGTTTTCCAAAACCCAGTTTCAAAAGTCTTGCCGAATGTTTTGAGTAGCGGAAATGAAAGGTATTGTGGGTTTTGTTGTTGTGGTTTTTTCACTTTGAATAATTTCCCCTAAATCATGTATTCACGAAGTGTATGAAGCCAATATGTCAACAAAAAACATTCTGTAAACATGTCTCTGGCAACTTGTTGATGCGTACAGCACGTGACAAAAACCTTCTGTAAACATGTCTCTGGCAACTTGTTGATGCGTACAGCACGTGACAAAAACCTTGTCATCACTTATGTCGTCCTCATCAGAGGGGTGTAAGAGAAAAGGTGAACGATTTACATAACACTTTCAACTTGTTAGAATATTTACTTTTTGTTACGATTATTCTTAACTATGCTTTCAGACCCAAGGTTCCCCTAGCACAGTGTTTCCCAAACTGTGTTCCGTGGAACCCTAGTGTTCAGCGAGACCCGAATAAGTGTTCCACGAATTACGGGCATACTTAGCTAGTAAAGCCATCCGTGAATTAATCTCTCTTAAAAAATAAGCAAAGTGTTCCAGTTAATTATTTAGAATCTACGAAATGTTCCGTTAAGGATCATGTACAGGGAACGCTGCTCTAACGGAATGCTCACTCTAGAAATAAGTGAAATGAAACTCTGTTACAGTTTCACCTTTTGTTTCTATTCGCTCAATAGTTTGTCAAGTTCCAGACACAAATATTATAAGAAAGTAGATAATCGGTGGCCGAGAAGGCTCAACTATATATTTGTTTCGAATGATCAAACACTAGATCTCTCTATGAAGATAGACATCTTAGAAAGAACACCATTTTTTATAGTGGCAAGTGACAAATCTTCACAGAAATATTCAGCAGTTTTTTTCCCTACAAACTCAGGAGCGCAAAAAAAGAAATAGTAAATGAAATAATAGAAACATTTTGTGATTTGAACCGTTTTTAGCTTTATCTGTTTGGTCTTGAATGTGTGTTTAGAACAAGACACGTGGTTACCTTTCAAACGAATCCTCAAAGTAGACGTTGACTTCCTCCTGATCACTTCCTTCCTCAGTATCCACTACTGAATCACGGTCATCATCCACAGGACAAGGGGAGGCCAGAGAAGACTTTGGAACAGCCGACATTTTGGGGTGAGGGAGGGAGAGGGAGGGAGAAGTAACTTTACTCCATCACTAGATCACGTGGTCTCCGCTATAACTTTATAGAACATCATTATAACAACGAACTTTAATCCAGACAGAACTATAACCAGGTCATATCCCAGTAGTTGTTACTTCCGTAATAACATGAACACGCCACTTCAGTATTACAAAGTGACACACATAACAGACCTAGAGAGAAATGCGGTGGTTGGTGTATTGTTTTATATTCCAGTCAAGGCTTATTTTTTATCGTGTCTTGTTTAAATTTCTGTATGCAGTGTGTGAATTATAACACAACCTTTAGCTCAAGAACTAATGATCCTTTGATCTAAGTAACAAAATTGATAAATACATTAAGCATAAGAAAACGCCACTTAGACACAACAATCTGTGTTATTCAAACCTCTAGAAAACTATAAAAATGCACTTTTATAAACATGTCATATCTATGTTTATTAACGAGCACTTGTAGATCCATATAAATGCACTTCTCCTGGCATGTAGCCTATAAACACGCTCAACTCCAAAGCAAATAGACAAAATCGAGACTTAAAAGACCAAGGGAGAAAACTCCTCTATTTGCCTTCACTTGAATACCAGCAGACAGCCAGAAGCACAATTTAGCGCCAAAATCACCCTCTCTCTCCTTCCTTGATCACTTGGACTGGCCATCTACCAACAAGGGCAATAACTGTTGTTTTTTTTGTTTCGTTGACACAATGCACTTTTTTTTTCTGTGTCTCTGTTGCATAGTGGGATAGGGAGAGAGAGGGCTGGGGATGGTAGTTTTCTCAAAGTCTAATCCGTGGAATAACAGGTGGATTGAGGTGTAGATCTAGTTCAAAGGTAGAAGTGGATTTAGGTGTCTAACATTATAGAGTCTTCTAGATCTATACTTGACTTGTTGATTACATCTGGTATGACACAGGCCAGAGAAACCGAGAAGTGTTCAGTTTATTATTGCTATTCCTCTATTATCAGCTATTCAGCTTATAATTTCTTCATCGGGTAAACAAAAAACTAGAACCTGGGTGGATACAAAAACTCAAAAACGGCTCTAAATATTTTTTCTAGACATTGGAAAGTTTATGTATATCTTTAAGAAAATAATTACTAGCTGATTGGCCACAAAAGGAGAGCTCAGGTTCGACCATTAAAATCATTTAAGTTATTATCTTCTAAAAATTAAATTTGGTCTGAAGGTCTAGCCAGTCTACGACAGCGGGTATTCCCGTATGACTTTATTAAGAGCGAACTAAATCAATCGGCGTTCACAAACATTTTGCGCACCGTCTTGAAAGTATGGCTCTAGAGGTCTAGCAGTAGACTTGTACAGACTCTGAGTAGACTTATTCTTTCGCTTGGTATTTTTTCGAGGGTGGGGGCCAAAGGAGAGGGGGGATAATTATGGCGGAGTAAAAAAGGATCCTTTTGAAAATGACCTTACATAAAGTCGTCAGCTTCATAAAGGAGGAATCGTCTTTACATATATATATATATATATATATATATATATATATATATTAATGTAATTTGTGTCCTAGATATAAATAATTACAATGCACATTTAACTGTTTCTACAATTCTCCAAAAATTTGATGATCTATTTTTTTAAAAGTCATTTATGGTTGGTATTTTAGTATTTCTATCTTTCTTAAATCTGTCAAAATCTAACTTTGCTTTCACGCCCACACACACACACACACACACACACACACTCATCTAATTGGCCTCCTTCAGTAGCAGAACGACTATGGTTCATCTTGAACACACATCCACACACAATAAAATAGGTTTTCTATATTTTCCTTTTACTTCTGGACAAAGTTGTCAAATATAAAATTTTGATTTTTATATTAACTCATTAACCCCTAATTGACGATACCAACGTCGATTTTAACCCAATTAACTAAATGGATTTTTTTTTTATTTATAAACTTTAATATGTGTTGTGTAAAAAGAGCATGCATTCTCCTTTAATTCGATGCCAACTAGAACATTTTCTGATGACAAACACAAAAGTTATTGAAGTTTAATCAGAACATGAGAGTGAAATACAGAGGAACAAAATGAATAATACTATCGGAACGAGGAGCAATAATTGAGGAGAGAAAGAGTTAATATATTTCAGTACAAATACTTCGTTAATGTAATAGAAGATAGTGGCCTAAACTCCAAAGGTAAACATTGACATCTAGGTCGTTAGTAAACTTTAGTTAACATGAGGTTGTCATCCCTGCACCACTATCGTAGCAGATACACCCCTTTTCCCCTTCCCTGGTGTGATCTCGACATTTGCTGTTCTATTCGTCACGCATTTTATATTTCCGATAAAACAAAAATCAATATAAAATCAATAACGTTCATATGGGTGAAAAAAATATTAATTTTAAATAGCGAATGCTAGGGTTTTTTTCTCTGCTATTACGAGACAGTGAATAGAAAGGATTATTGTATTTTATTGTGTTACTATGAACTGGAGAAAGCTGGAACTTTCAGACACTAGGGCATTATGGGCTGAATGGCTCGCATTCACGTGAGAGATCCATAGAAATCTAATAGAGTAGATCAAGAGTTGTGTCCTCTTTAAGCCTTAGCACCTGCACCATTATACAGTCAATAAGATCTTTTGGGATAGTGAAATGGGCTGGTCTTTTAATAAAAATTTCAATCTGTTGAAGAAAGCAAAGGAATTGTGATTTTTAGCACCTTCGAAAGGGGAATAGCCGGTATTAGTTTTGTCTGGACTGTCTGTCCGTCCATTTCAGAAAGCAAAAAGACTAGTTTACAGCATATTTGAATCACATTTAAGCAATAGGTATTTTTTCAAAAAGATGTTTCTTATAATTTGTATTACTAAATTACGCATTTTCTGTCCTACTAGGTACTCTTATATTTTGAACAAAATGTTCACTTTTGTTTCCAAAGAGAAGAACTATATTTAGTATTTGCATAGAAGTCGGACCCACTTCAGGGGCTGCTTTTAAGTTTGTGTTTCCAACTGTTTTTAAAATTTGTTATCTTCTCCAATGACTTAAAAGTTACATAGTGAGATTTTCATTTGAAACTGGGGTTTTCAATTCTCACGCAAAATTAATTTTGATTTTCGAGTTAAATCCTACTCTGTAAGCCTGATTCTATTAGTTGCACAAGTCTCTTTTAATGTTAGCTTTGTTGTTTCTTTCTGTTTTATTTTAATTTAACTTGTTTATATCTGTATTAACAGCAAACCGGGTTGCAAAAAAAAATTGCTAGAAACTTGATACCCAATGTAGCCCGATCTTCTGCTGTGGGAAATGAGAAATGTAAAGTCAATAACAAATTAATGTTCAGCAGAGCAAACTCGGAAGAATAAAGAGATGTAATTTGTGTTCTTGTGATTTATGTCTCCATAGCACGCACGTGTGAAATGATGTGAATCACATTTTAAGCGATGCGTAGTTTCCCTTTGTTTACTTTATTGATTTTCTTGACTTTCTTCCTTCGGTGAAGTTGATGACGGTAAAAATCTTGCAAAACAAAAACATGCAGAGATTTGGCTGAGCCAAGGATTCATTAGATGTCGGCGACCAACAACATACAGAGATTTGGCTGAGCCAAGGATTCATTAGATGTCGGCGACCAACAACATGCAGAGATTTGGCTGAGCCAAGGATTCATTAGATGTCGGCGACCAACAACATGCAGAGATTTGGCTGAGCCAAGGATTCATTAGATGTCGGCGACCAACAACATGCAGAGATTTGGCTGAGCCAAGGATTCATTAGATGTCGGCGACCAACAACATGCAGAGATTTGGCTGAGCCAAGGATTCATTAGATGTCGGCGACCAACAACATGCAGAGATTTGGCTGAGCCAAGGATTCATTAGATGTCGGCGACCAACAACATGCAGAGATTTGGCTGAGCCAAGGATTCATTAGATGTCGGCGACCAACAACATGCAGAGATTTGGCTGAGCCAAGGATTCATTAGATGTCGGCGACCAACGACATCACCAGTGGAACATTTAAATATTCAAATCGTGCCTGTCGCCATCCCACAAAGTCCTGCGAGAAGTTTGGACTGGGATTTAAAGCTTTGAAAAAATTCTGAAGGAAAATTTAAAACAAACAAAACAAAGAAGTCTATATATATTGGCCTCCTTCAGTCGTAGAACGACTATGGTTCATCTCGAACACGTTTTCATATGGCTATGGAGCCCTATTTTGGATAGACACTCCCGTCCACATATATTGCAGGTCAAAACGGCTTTCGCTTCGGTGGTAGAGGAGCTTGCCAATTTCCGTGTGGCACACTTTTCTTCCAGAGCTGAGGCCCATGTTTTCTCGCTGTCTATAGCTTTCTTGGTCACCGTCTCTCTCCAACTAGTGCGGTCTAAGGCTATGTCTTCCCAATGGTCAGTATCAATGTTCACTGATTTCAAAACCCGTTTTATCACATCCACGTAACGGAGGTGGGGGCGACCAGTTTTTGTTGAGCCAGATGCAAGTTGCCCGCACAGAATGATTTTCGGGATGCGATTGTCCTCGAACTGGCAAACATGTCCGAGCCAGCGCAGGCGGCGTTGTCTGAGGACTGTAAAGATGTTGGGAATCCCCGTTCTCGCGAGGATCTTAGTGTTACACACTTTTTCTTTCCATGTTATTTTTAAGATCCTTCGAAGGCAGCGCAAGTGGAATGAGTTTAGTTTTCTCTCTTGCTTTGCGTATATAGTCCACGACTCAATGCCGTACAGTAGCGTGCTAAGAACGCATGCCTTGTAGACCTCCATTTTGGTCGCTGTGGTGAGCTTCTGGTTTTCCCAATCTCTTGGTCGGAGTCTAGCGAAGGTTAATGCGGCCTGGGCCTTCTCTATGCGTCAATCTCCTTTTCTTGAGACAGGTCATCTTGAATTGTAGATAAGGTAGCAGAATTCATTTACTGCATCTAGACAACTAACTGACTACAGAAGACAACTAACTGACAACTAACGACTACACAAGACAACTAATTGACTACAGACTTATTACAGCACAGGGAAGAAATGAGAGAAATAGATTCTTCAGTGTCTTAGTAAGAATCAATTTTCAGACAAAAAATATATCTGATTGTGAAATTCTGGTTTGAACATTAAAATTTGTCACAACATAATGATCTTTAATTTGGCAAACGTCTTTTTATTTTGAGTACTTTGTACACGCTTTTAACGGGAATTCCCTCACTCGACTCAAATGTTTCAGGAAACATGAACAGTATCAATATGCCTGTGTATAGTCGCTCAATGAACTCTTTATGTTGTGTATTTTATATTTATGTGAATGTTTCTGTTGTGTTGTCTTTATATGAGAAGAGAGTCCTTGCAATCACAACAAATTTCCATAATGATCAATACAGCAGTCTTAGTCTTAGTCTTAGTCCTAGTATTCAGTAAAGAGTCGAATTAATAAATAGACATGCATAAACATTTGGCGCAGTGTCTTAGGATGAAATCATTATATGTTAATACATGAACTTCATTATGCAGATCTAAGTGGAAAGACTCCTTGCAATAATGAAATTATTACAAGAAATTAATTGCATGCGAAAGTATAGACAACCATTAACTTCATATAGAAGAATAGATTTTAAATAAACAACTTTTCTTTCACATATGTTTGTAAAGTTTACTTTGCCTTTTTTGTGTATGCATGTGTGTCCTTCTTGTAAAGTCCTCCTATAGAGGTGCAAGTATTTAGTAACCCTATAATAAAGAAAACTGTTTGACCTAGTCGTCCTAGTGCAGGGCTGGCGAACCTATGGAACGCGTGCCCAAGGTGGCACGCGAAACGATTTTGTGTGGCACGCGACGACGATGATATTAAGAAATGTGTTTTTTGGGGAAAATCACGGATATCTCAAATTACCATAATTAATAACGTTCATTTATTTCCGAGAACTGTAAATAATATGGAAGAAGCGCTAGTGGATCATATTCCATATAATTTTTTTCATATGACTGTTTCATTTGGGGAGCATAGGGCATAATAAAAATGTTTAAAGACAAATCTCGTATTTGAACGAGATCTCCTTAGCTTCCGCCATTTTGTTAATACTGAAAACATGTCGGTCTTACATCCATTGCTAGCGTTGCCATCAATACATTTTTATCAGATTAATTACCATAACATGTCATTCTCAAAAATAAAAAAAATAAAACTTAATGCAGAAGAAGGAAGTGGCAGACCTTTTCAAGAGTGGTGGACTGAAAGATATGGAATGATTCACAGAGAAAACAAGGCCTTATGTGCCATGTGTTTGGAAAGTGTTGTTTGTCGGACATCATCAGTAAAACGTCATTATGAGTCCAATCACAGCTGGCTTTTAGGCAAAAGCGAGGATGAGCTAAAAGAACATATATCGCGTGAGTTAAAAAAAGCAATTTCACAATCCAGTTCTTTTGTAAACTTTGTTAAAAGTTCTTCTAACTTAGGGGCTGCAAGTTTTGAAGTTTCAAAAATTATAGCTAAGCATGGAAAACCTTTAAGTGACGGTGATTATATCAAGGAAGCAATGTTAGTATGTGCGTCTTATTTGTTTGAAGACTTTCAAAACAAGGATAAAGTCATGCAGAGAATGAATGGGATTACACGACTTTGAAATGCAACTTGTTAAGTATCAGTCCAGCGCATTTGGGAGACAGAATTTTATTGACTTACGAATACGACTTGAATTAATTGAACGTGAACGGTTAAATGGATCATTAGAACCTCAGATATTAGCAGAAAATGAGATTCTTCAAGTTTGGAATGACCTGCCTAAAACTTTAAAAATCTCTGATAAAAGTAGCAACATCCATTCTGTCAATTTTCTCGTCTACTTACTCATGCGAATCTTTATTTTCTACATTGAATTCTATTCAATCAGATGGCCAGAAGTTGCTTGACCGATGAACTAAGTGCGGCGTGTGTAACTTTGAAGAATACACGGTACACACCAGATATCAAACTGTTATCGTCTACCACACAACAGCAGAAGTCGCACTAATTGACCTGCCGTAAGACTTCCAATCTGTAGGTCAGGATAATAAAATTGAATAAACAAGTAATATTGTTACTAAGCTGTTTTTATACATGCAGTTGACTTACTGGCTGTAGCACTTCTGTTATATAGCGGCGTCACTAGTAGACCTACTGGGCACGCAACAATCTTCATTGTTTTTAAATTGAAATTAATTGGCACTGGGACTGAAAAAGGTTCGCCAGCCCTGTCCTAGTGTATGCACACAGTGAGCTTCACTATTAGGTTTCCAAATTGTACATGGCTTAATAAGTCATTTTGGTTGCCTACTTATAGAATAGATTCAGTCAGGCATGTCCGGCAGCTGGATGCTAACAATGTGTAAAAGATCGTCTCTTGGTCTTTCAAACTAATATATGTAAATTTAATTAATTTCTTGTAAAGACGTGGACGTGTAGTAAGGGACGTAACACACTTATATTTCGATATAGGTTTGCTAATATCATTTGGATTATCCTTCTTTTTTTAAATACTTTACTTACATTTTGGTCAAAGTAGAGATTTGCTAAATTTTTTTTTTAATTCAAATACCTTAACATGTTAAAATTATCGGGTCATGAAAATTATAAACTATTTTTAAAAATGTACAAATACATAGACTGAAACTAAATTGAGCCTCATATAAAATATAAACACACTGATCTGTTAATATTATTTCAATATATAATTTCGTCATGTATTCTTTGTGGAATAAAATACAGTAAGAGTAAAAAAAAAAAAAAAGGAAAGTGGTTAGAAGAAATATGGAGACGATGTAATGGAGCTGAATCATCGTTAGAAAAACGTAAAAGTGAAGCTTGTGAGATATTTTTGAATAAATTAAAAGGGCATAGAAGTAAGCGAATATCTTAGAAAAATGCCACACCCAAAAAGATCCGAAATATGAATGTTTCTATCTATTTTTTATATTATTTGTACATAATGAACTTTAACTTTTACTATTACCACGTTACTTGAACGTGTTAAGGGAGACAATGCAGTAAATACACGGTTTTAAAAAGCTGTACGAGTTATCTCTCATGAAAATAATGGCAATGTCTTCGATTTCGAAAATTAAGGATGAGTTTAGTGTTTCACGTGACTACTTAAACCCAGTTGTGACCTGTATATTTTTTTCCGCTCCTCGTGCAGACAAAGCCGTTGTCTGCTGGCGGTCTATTTAAGTTTTCTTTCCATCTTCTGCGCCTGTCTTTATCAAGGGCTTTCCATTGGGCAGGGGGGTGTCTTAGACATAGGCAAAATACGAAGCCTTTGATTGGTGGGGGCCTCACACAAGGACTTAAGAGAAACAAATTGCGAAACTTGGATCAAATCTCCAACGTACAAGAACTCTATGGTTCTATCTACGACCTAAGATCTAAGTCTCTACTAGGATTCAAGGTTTATTTACACATTTTTAGATGTAAATTATTTAGACTACATATGCTAGAACACAATTGTTCTTAGTTTTGGTGGAACTTCAAAACATTATTTATATTAATCTATTGATCATGAATCGTCCATGAAGCACATTCCTGCTATTGGACACGCTTGGTTTGAGCTGAAAAATTGCTTTATGACATCTGTACGAATATGTTTAAGAAACTTAAGGAACGCTAATTGAACGCTACGGAGTTGCGCTATAAATTTTACATATTTGAATATAGGTACAGGAAGGCTTTTTATTCACTGTGTATTGTTCTATCTTATTTTTATATTTTTACTATTTCATTGGGGGGGGGGGCACCAAATTCACCTGGCTAGGGCCTCCAATTACGTAAGGCTAGCACTGCTTTGGGCCTCAAATTGGATGTTTTTAAAAATTCCTCCAACTGTCTCTTTGAGAAGCCATCTGATGCCAGCTACTCTCCTCTATGTCAGAGATGCCGAAATGGTGCCTGAATTCATCTTTATAGCGCTTACCGGGGCCCATTTAAGATCGCCAAAGAAGATCGCCTTTGGCATGGGTCGTCCCCCATGTAGAATAAGTGTCCAACCCAGCACAGATGTCCAATGGTAACTAGTTCCTCTGTACTGTCCACACCGGCCTCCAACAGAGCAGAGTTGATTGTTGTCTCGCCAGCGTATGCCCATTATGGAGCGAAGACGTCTTTGATGGAAACATTTGAGTAGCCTTAAATGCCTTCGATAGGGTACCCAGGTCTCAGTGTGGTGAGTACCACTGCTATTAAAACATTGATTTTTGTTGCTAAGTGAATAGACCTAATTAGTTTTAGTTTAAAAATAAACTATCCAACTAACGATAAGGTTATCCCGCCCTCCCACCTATGAAGGAAAAAGTGAAAGAACTTATATTTCATAGTGCCACATTACCAAAATAGTGTTTGATCTCCTTTATAGAACCAACTATCTACCATTCCTTTTCCTTTTCAAATGAATGCGAGGACATTCTCTCAGTGTCTTTTAATTTTCATTTCTTTGAGCGAAAAAACAAATAGCATCTATTGGCAGGCCTACGTCGAGTCGTTATAAAAGTTATCAGCTCAAAGTCAGCTTTAAGCCTCTCAGTATTTGAGATCTATGGGGACAGAAGATGCAAAGCTAGTTTCTATTGCCAACGTTAACAAGGATGTCATGTGACCAACAAAATGACCAATCGACTTACTTACCCAACGTATGTCAATTACACATTCGGTGCACTCATGGGCGTCTCTAAGAAAGTTCAAAATCCGAGTCATCATCGGGATTCGAACTCGAGACCCCCTTTCCCACATTGGCCACCAGGCCAATGAGTTATTAAGAGAGCTTTAATATTAAAATATGTCTAGTAGTAATCCCTTTGTATAAGTATTTGTTAGCAACCGTTCCGGTCAGTGTTTGATTTAATGAAAATTAATCTTCAGCTCTTTGTCATGGAAACTCGGCTGACTTTTGTGGAAATCAAAGGATCAGATCGATTTCGTTTATCGACGACGATACCATTCACGGCAACTAAAATATTCTGTTATCAGCTTTTTCTCTCGATGCTGTCGGAGCTGTCGATACTGTCCAGACGTTTATGGCTGCCGATACTTGTATAGCTACCATTGGCCTCTCCAAAATTCCCTTCTAGTCTCACAAGAGTAAATAGAATGGGCAGTAAAACTATGTTTGGAGAAAAGTCGGAGTGTTGATTCTAGACAGAATAGCTACCTAAGGTATTACTGGGCAGCATTTACAATTAAGGTCAAGTAGAATTCAAAATGAAACAACTAACCAAAGTCACGTGACTTGTTACAGGTGGACCTAAAGATTGAATGACCTTAAAAGTGGGTTAAAGCAGTGTTTCTCAAACCGTGGGGCGCAATACCCTAGGAGGCTTATTACATTGTAAGTCCCACGACCCACCAGATTCTATTATTGGCTAAAAGGTTTGGGAACAGTTTTTTAGTGTAGGGGAGTATGACAGACAAAAGTTTGAGAAAGACTCTCACCCAAATAGTTGGCAATATTTGACATTGGATTAGAATGTCACTGGAAGTATATCAAAAAAATATTTGAACCCTAAGAACATTTGGGATAAGTGAAGGCTAAATGATAATTATTGAAAGCATTAAACAAGTACAATAGAAACAATCTTATAAAAAAACAAAGTTTATCTAAGGGGGAAGAGCTCCGTCCTTAAAACCATACTACCATCAATATTGTACGAGTTATTTCCCTTATTCAATATCAAACAAAATAATTAATTACCAATAATTATAATTAATTGACCACAAAAGAGTTTTGTTTTATTGAGTACAATAATTAATTGTTTAAAGTCTAAATTGTCAGCTTGATCGGAGAATGCGTGACTGAGAAACAGCGTTTGCAATTATTTAAGGGGACTAAACCCAACAAATTTAGCCATATATGTGAATCCTGAAGTATTAGTTTCCCTTGTTTCCACATTGTTGACCAAACAAATTCACCCAGGAGGAGAATGTTAGTTAAAGGTAAAAGTAAAGAAGTTCCCCTTTCAGACCTTGTAGTCCATCTGATTCTGTGGCCCACGGTTAACGAGGGTGTCATGTGGTCAGCACAACGACCAACCGCCTTTACTTTTCCCCAACTAATGTCAGGTACCCATTAGAGCAGGGCGGACTCAAAGGCGCCCAAAAATCCCGCAATTAAAAATCCCAGGCTTCTCCAGGATTCGAACACGGGACCTACCGCTCAGCCACCGCGCCTTCAAGTTAAAGGTAGAGACTATTAATACGATTAAAAAAATATGTGATTGTTTCGCTCAAAATGAGTCGAACATTTTAATAACACTCACATACGGTAGTTACAACTCATAATAAAAGTTTCCAAATACTCACCCTATAGAATCAAACAGCTCATCGTCCCAGTACTGACTCGGCCTCTTCTGGGTAGTTACTTCACCATGACTCTGGCGGACAATGTCCTGAAGTAGTTTGCGAGGACATTTAACGAAAAACAAGTGAGACAATTTCTCTTTCTTTCCCCCCGGAATTCCCACAAGGTTATGGAATGATTCTGATTCCATTGAAATGTGCTTGCACAAGATGTGTTAGAATGAAATATTAAGACTACACGCTTAGCATATTCTTATGGGAGCACCATCAAATCACATAATAAAACTGAATCATATAAACAACTGACTAATACAAATAATTAGGTCATTGAGTTGTTTCTACACTGATATGAAGGATAGTATTTTGTGCGATTTTTTTCTATTTTATACAAATATGAAAATCTTTTTTAAACTTGGTGAACCGAAATAAATGTATTTTATTAACTAGTACAACTCTTGTACAGGCTGTTTGAATTACGAAATAAACAAAATTACAGCCAAGACGGCAAATTGTGTTTAGTGTATCAATACCTTTATATTTTCGCTAAACACAAATAATTGTCTCTGAGTATTTTTTTTAGAAAGCTATACAAATGTATTCCTTTTATTTTATTTTTTTTACAATTTCAATTTATTTTTTCCGGTACATTTGTCAGCTTTTGCTTCACACTAAAAACACCGACTTCCAAAAGCTCACAAGCGAAGTGGTAAAAAAAAAATCCAAAAAGTTTCTTGAATGTGAAATAAACAAATGGAAATATTTCCGATGACTAGTAAAAATAACATTAATATATTTTATGAGTATATCACGAAAAATTCAACATTATCAGCCTTTACACCATGAGCTAACCGCACCAGATGACACCAACCCTAACGACGTCTCTGATCTAACTCTTGATATGGCCCATATAGACCTGGTATATCTAATATGCACTATAAACAAAACTGCAGCTGATAGAACGCAAAGTGAACTATGACCAGTGTGACAGTGTGAAGCAGTTTAAAATTTAGTACACTTCGTTTTGATCATGTTTTCAGTTTGACTATTGGAAAGGTAAAGTAAGACCTCTTGTATCGATCGTAGAGTGCTTTCATCTTTAGTGTTATAGCTCCATTGTACACAGGAGTAGGGGTCATTGTCTTGTTGATTTAGTTCCCTTTTTCATACACTGTTCCTCGTTCTCTCTAGTTCTCTCCCCTTCTCTCTCTCTCTCTCTCTCTCTCTCTCTCTCTCTCTCTCTCTCTCCTTATATCATTATCGCTATCTCTTTCTCCCTCTCTCCCTCTCTATTTCATTCTTTTTTTTTTCACAAAGCTTCTATCAACTCACTCCGTCTGTCTGGTACAAAGCTTCTATCAACTCACTCCGTCTGTCTGTCTGTCTGGTAAAAAAGTTTAAACACGTTATTTCATCCACACCCATTCTCGGATCAAATTCAAACTTTGCACAATTTTCTATTGACGAAGACAATACCTGAATCAGTTAAAAAATTAACTAACTATGTATTAATTACTGATTAATTAGTTAATTTGTTTGATACCGACAAAGGAAATTAATCTTTCGATATTCACAGATATATTTTTTACTTGGTTCTCTCTTTATCTTCCTTATATTTATATTTGTCTTGCTTGTAGACTGTGTGTGTGTGTAGGTTATGTGTGTGTCTGTGTGTGTAGGCCATGTGTGTGTATGTGTGTAGGCTACGCTTGTGTCTGTGTGTAGGCTATGTGTGTGTGCGTGTATTAATGTTCTTCTATAACAATCTGTTCTAGCTACAAGTTACAGATGTGTATGTAAACGAGCAAGGAAATCAATCCTTCACACTGTCCTCAGACTAACACTACAGTGTACACGTTTCCGGCGTGGCAATCAACAAAACAGATACAAACACTGACCAGCACAAACTTTATACAAACACTGACCAGCACAAACTTTATACAAACACTGACCAGCACAAACTTTATACAAACACTGACCAGCACAAACTTTATACAAACACTGACCAGCACAAACTTTATACAAACACTGACCAGCACAAACTTTATACAAACACTGACCAGCACAAACTTTGCATTTCACGTCAAAACTTGAAGAAGGCACACAACAATGTTAGGTGAATCATTTCTAGGTCAATATTTTATGTTCATTTGGAGGGACACCTATAGCTCTAGCATATACTTGCTACTTGTCATCTAGCAGTGACAGGATATTTTAAAGGCTGTTAGATCAAAAGTTGATTAAGAAACATTAATGAGTTATCCAGGCCTGTCTCAGGACGATCTAATACGTGGGGCTGAGTGTCATATCCGCTTGTTTACTATTATGGAACAATTAGGAATTAGGCGCGAAAATTTGTTGCATAACAAGGTAAAAGTTTGGACTTAGAAACTTTGACGTGCGTAGAAAATACAAGACGAGGATCTTAGGAAGAATAGCGAAAAGAAAACATGCTACTTCTGGCGGCTTTAGAGAGCGGCAGGTTTTATGGACGATTCAACGGTTCCTTTGATTATTAAACTTGTTAACCGACATCGTTCATTATCATCATCATCATCATCAAACTCCATTTGAGTGAGGGCTTCAGAGGCTCAAATCCTCTCTTGCAAAAGCCCTGGACAGAAACCCTGCTGTTTTGCGTAGTGCATACATGTCGCCATACAGGTCGAGAATTTTTGGTTTCCCAGACCTGTCGAGACGGAGATCAGCAAGTCTGGGGCAGTGAAACAGGATATAAGGCACGGTTTCCTCTTCTTCCCCGCAGCGGGGGCACCGTAAGTCAAATTTTGGCCATTGCCATTGCTTGTTATCGTCGAGTACCTTTGTATTGTTGGCCTTTCGCCAGTGTTACTTCGTTCTTTAGGTTTTACCTCCATTTGGGCTTATCCACACAGCGCCTGGGCGCCTAACACTACTTGAAAATGGGGCTCCAGTTTGAATCTGAGTTGTGCTTGCTAGGCGGCTAAATCTTGTCCAGCTACCCTTCTCTTCCCACATACGCACACAAGAGATAGACAACTAGCAGACTGGAGCATGCGCTCTACAAAAGTGATTAGGATTAGGATTATAGGATCAACTGTATTTTAAAACAAAAACAAAAGAGTCGAAAAACCTTTGCTGCAGGCCTCGCCATGATACTATAACATCGACATGAAACTATAACATCGCCATGAAACTATAACATCGCCATGAAACTATAACATCGCCATGAAACTATAACATCGCCATGAAATTATAACATCGCCATGAAACTATAACATCGCCATGAAACTATAACATCGCCATGAAACTATAACATCGCCATGAAACTATAACATCGCCATGAAACTATAACGTCGCCATGAAACTATAGCGTCGCCATGAAACTATAACATCGCCATGAAACTATAACATCGCCATGAAACTATAACATCGCCATGAAACTATAACATCGCCATGAAACTATAACATCGCCATGAAACTATAACATCGCCATGAAACTATAACATCGCCATGAAACTATAACATCGCCATGAAACTACAGCATCGCCATGAAACTACAGCATCGCCATGAAACTATAACATCGCCATGAAACTATAGCATCGCCATGAAACTATAACATCGCCATGAAACTATAGCATCGCCATGAAACTATAACATCGCCATGAAACTATAACATCGCCATGAAACTATAACATCGCCATGAAACTATAACATCGCCATGAAACTATAGCATCGCCATGAAACTATAACATCGCCATGAAACTATAACATCGCCATGAAACTATAACATCGCCATGAAACTATAACATCGCCATGAAACTATAACATCGCCATGAAACTATAACATCGCCATGAAACTATAACATCGCCATGAAACTATAACATCGCCATGAAACTATAACATCGCCATGAAACTATAGCATCGCCATGAAACTACAGCATCGCCATGAAACTATAACATCGCCATGAAACTATAGCATCGCCATGAAACTATAACATCGCCATGAAACTATAGCATCGCCATGAAACTATAACATCGCCATGAAACTATAACATCGCCATGAAACTATAACATCGCCATGAAACTATAACATCGCCATGAAACTATAACATCGCCATGAAACTATAGCATCGCCATGAAACTACAGCATCGCCATGAAACTACAACATCGCCATGAAACTATAGCATCGCCATGAAACTATAACATCGCCATGAAACTATAGCATCGCCATGAAACTATAACATAGTCAGTAATGATCATAGAGTAGTCTGTTTTACTGACATATCATTATTTTCATTTACCTGGTAATCGAAATAATGATTATATAACAAAATAACATTGACTGTGGGACAAATAGAAAAGAAAGAATTCGCTAATTGTAGAAGTCATAATTAATTCATGGGGCAGAGACCAAGACTGAGACTGTTTTATAAATGTTCATTGAAAATGAACATGAAATTAAAATATATATAAAAGAATCTTTTTTTTTTAAAAAAAAAAAAGCTTATCTAAGGAAAGAAAAAATTACGCCCTTACAACTATATCTCTCAATAGAGGAGAAGTTATTTAACTTATTCGATATCAAACATAATAATTAATTACCAATAATTTCATTTATTCATGTTTTTCATAATTTTATAATTGCTTAAAATTTCAATTTGACCCGAGAATGGGTTTGGGAGGAAATAACGTGTTCAATTATGTAATGGGGTTAAATCCTACATATTTATGCATTCCAACATATTTAGCCGTATCTGTAAGTGCTGACAGATTACTTTGCCTTTTTGGTATAAAAAAATAATTAATTATCAGTAATTAATTTATTTACTGGTTAATTTTTGTATTGAATGTCTTGTCTATGCCAATGAATAAGTGTGTGAAGTTTCCACTTGATGTGTGAATGGGTGTGGGAGAAGTCATGTGAACACATTTTTTACCAGACAAACAGACAGAGTAAATCCCTATAAACTTTGTAATATATATATGTATGTATATATGTATATATGTATGTATGTATGTATGTATGTATGTATGTATGTATGAATGTATGGCGATCTAACGGAAGGCAGGAGAGCCGCTGGTCGCCCACTTTTACGGTATACGGATGTATGCAAACGCGACATGAAGCTCTTCAAAATCGACACTAGCAGCTGGGAAAAAGTAGCACTGGATAGATCCTCATGGAGAGAGAGCATAAAGGAAGGGTCACGGATTGCAGATGTCATACACAACAGAAGCAGAAAGAAGGGTGAGAATGCAACGGCGCCTGGTGATTACATGTCCAACCTATGACCGCAGCTGTGTATAAAGGAATGGCCTCTTTAGTCATACAAGAAGTTGCAAAGGGAAAACATTGTCATTTCAGACGTAAAATGCCATGGGGCAGAGGCCAAGACTGAGACTGTTTTATAGATGTCAATTGAAAATAGACATGAACTTAAAATATGCAGAACAAATGTGTTGTTTTTTTTAAAAAAAGCTTATCTAAGGAAAGAAAAAATTACGCACTTACAACTATATCTATATATAGACAGAATGTAAGTGTGTCATTGAATATTAGCACCACATCTTTTTTTCACTGAACAAATTTGGTTGGGGGGAGGGGGGGGGGTCCCTCCATTTCCTTCTAACTCTAGTTCTATTGAGAAACTTTTAAAGTTGGGCATGTGAATTAAGTTTGGTGAGATTTATGTCCCTTGGTTCCCGGGAACATGTCGATAATGCAATCTTTATCGATATCATAAATATAAAACATCAGCGCAAAAGGCGTGTAAGTCTACAGACTGACTGGATCAATGCTTTTATCAACAAATTTATTCTACTTTCAAACCAGGACTCAGAGGTGTGCAAAGTGTGCCAACACGCATCGCTTTAAGACTTTTTTTTCGGACAAGAGATACGCCTACAAAGTTGCACCTTTCGAAAGGAATTAAGCCAAGGGGATGCTCAGGGGCGCCGCTTTTTAGCACTTGTTTTCCGTCAGAGTTGTAAAGAGTGAAAAAAAAAGTCATTGATTAGATTGAGAAAGTTTACTAACAGCGCTGTACTCGGTCCACACCTGGTGACTGTGAGGCAGAACTTTATGTACATCTCAATCAACTACCTTTGTTACAACACTTACATGAATGAACTCTGTATTGTTCTTATATGTTTGGATTTTTCTTTCATCAAATTTTTGGCCACTTCTACTAATCCAATCGTCATCAGATTTTGCATACAATCTTGATCGATGACAACACATGAACCAATTTAAAAAAATTAACCAATGTTAATCAAGTAGTCGTCATTAATAAATTTTTGTTTTTATTAAGAATAAGGGGAGATAAACGTTGTTTTAATTTATTTATTTTGTACTCTATCTGTATATAATTCCATTCCCCATCAAACGCACACCTCTTGGTCTACATTTATAAGTTCAGACTGCAAGAAATCGCTTAGCATCTGGAGATCCATCCTGAACACACTGTAGAAACAGCTCCCCAGACCCATCCTGAACACACTGTAGAAACAGCTCCCCAGACCCATTCTGAACACACTGTAGAAACAGCTCCCTAGACCCGTCCTGAACACACTGTAGAAACAGCTCCCTAGACCCATCCTGAACACACCGTAGAAACAGCTCCCTAGACCCATCCTGAACACACTGTAGAAACAGCTCCCTAGACCCATCCTGAAAACACTGTAGAAACAGCTCCCTAGACCCATCCTGAACACACCGTAGAAACAGCTCCCTAGACCCATCCTGAACACACTGTAGAAACAGCTCCCCAGATCCAAAACCTTAGCTGCAGAGTCGGAACCTTAACAAAAAATAGTAATATTAAGGCCTCCATTTTTAGTTTCTGCAATGAGGAGTGCACAGAGAGATCGGGTCTGCTACTTGACGCTACAAAAAGTACTATAGGATGAGAGAATAGTACAACAAAGTCTACAACCGATCAACAAGTGATGGTTTCAAAACACGTTTCTAAGCTACTGCCTAGGTCTAGATCTAAGAGGCTAGCAATCAAACAGTACTAGAGCTTGATAGTCGTACTTTACAAAATAAACATGTACATTGAAATATGTATCTTCTGTCTTTAATGCCTGAACTATAATGGTTTGAATGTAGTGGCGGCTGTAATAGTTTAGTTTGAATGTAGTGGCGACTGTAATAGTTTATTTTGAATGTAGTGGCGGCTGTAATAGTTTAGTGTGAATGTAGTGGCGACTGTAATAGTTTATTTTGAATGTAGTGGCGGTTGTAATAGTCTATTTTGAATGTAGTGGCGGCTGTAATAGTTTAGTTTGAATGTAGTGGCGACTGTAATAGTTTATTTTGAATGTAGTGGCGGCTGTAATAGTTTGAATGTTGAAGGCACACAAAGAAATGGAAGGATAGGAACGGATCTCATGATTTAAAAGAGAGAGAGATTAAACCCAGTACACAGGTAAGTTAAAGGTTTAAATAAACAAATAGAAAACTGAAACAAGATAAAAGGACTTTTAATTACAGTCGAATCCTGATAATGGAACCACTGGTTAATTGGAATAACCGCTTTTTCGTACCGAATCCTAAAGTATTTAAACAAATCCTACTGTAGAGTCAAATCCGTTAATTGGACCAGCTGATTATTAGAAACTAAACAATTGCGTCCCAGTGTGTTCCGATTTAACGGATTTGACGGTTAATGTATTATCCGGCTTCTCACATTGTAACGAATTGTCTGTTATATCACCCCGCGACATCTTTCCAATAAATAGCTTTACAACAATATACAGTAAGTAAGAAAGATAAATATAGTTTTATACCAGCGTCAAAGTCTTGTAACATACTATGTTAATAGCGCAAACACTGCTCAATGAAAACCTTACCTTCGCCTGGCCTCCATCTGAAGTCTCTCTTTTGGGGGACAAATCACATAGTCACGTGCAAGGTGCTGCGAGAGAAAGTCAAAGTAGCTGTTACATTATTCACAGTCCTGACAACCAGGTGACCTACTGTGTCACTCGGGACGGGGACACAAATCGATAACAAATGTTTCTCTTAAGCTTATCTTTAGGACAATAGGAAGCATCAAGCAGCAATCTTGCCTGGCATAGTGTTAAGTCTAAGAGAACCCTAACATAGATCTACATATAATAGTATAGGTCTGTTTATTCAGTAAGTATATGTCCTATGTTTGGCACTGAATTGTCCATATGGTACAGAGCTATTACAGAGGAAGATAGATTGTGATTAATCCATTTGACGTTGTTTTTTTTTTTTTTTATTTTATATAGGCTAGTTAATGTGGAATAGCGCTGGACGCTCCAATCTCCTCAACCTATTTTTAGTGTTTATAAATACTGTTGAAATGAACGAATTAATATTTTTAAAATATTAACATGGAAGATCGTCTTTAACCATAACATCTAGAAAGCTTCATTTAACCAGCACGCAAGCACTTTAGATACCCAGAAGCTACATTAACAGAAAGTGCATTCTCTATTCATGAATTTTTTTAGCTGAAAGAAGTATAAAGGATTAACAAACATATTACTATCAGACCTGTTGAGTAAGGTAGTCACCATATCTTAAACCATATTTTACACGTTTATAAGACTAAACATTGTAAGTTTATATAGCACTTTATGTATGTGCTGACTTCAAGTAAAGAAGTGAAATCGCCTTTCTATTGTCTCTGTAGGGCGATAACATTCTTGAAAAGGTCTCTTGACCTGACAGCTGCCATTGTTGTGACTATGCTTGTTATTCACAGGTGCTTGTTTTAAGACCCGTGTCAAAATGACCTAGTAAGAGAAACATTGCAGGTTACATTTAGCCTCTATCTATGTGTTCAATGTATACTAGACTAAGTTCCGACCTGCTAGTAGACCGGGTGCCAGTGGTGGTGGGGGGGGGGGACTTTTCATTTATATGTATCCGATTCTTTCCTCTTTCTTTGACCCTTTTATTATGTGGGAGAGAACTAGACAAAAGCCCATAGCTCAAGATATCAAAAATCGAAAGTGGAGCTGGATAGGACACACCCTGCGAAAACTAGCAAACAATGTTGCAAGGCAGGCACCTGATTGGAATCTGCAAGGCAAGAGTAAAGTGGGCAGACCCAAGCAAACCTGGAAGAGGTCAGTCATCAGTGAAGCTGATGATACTGGGATGATATGGGAGCAGATGAAGAAAGCAGCTCAGAATATAACTTTATTTATAAAATAGACAAACTCAATTTGATATGAGATAAAATAGATGTACTAGAGTTTAGAAATAATATTTTTTTAACAAAATCTAACTCGCTACCAAATACAACATTTTAGTCATAAGTTCTGGAGTCATCTCCCCTTACTAAGACCGATGAATACATCGCCACGTACCTTGCATCATTCACAACGAATCACTAGCCTCTTCCCACCGTCACCATAGAAACACACAAACACACATATACACACTCCATAACAAGGGACCAGTTTAAGCTATGCAGTGGTAAAGATATGTAGATGTCTGACTAAGGTATGTAGTGGCCCTTTTAAGATATTTATTTAATAATTTTTTAAAGACATGTAGTGATCAGTTCAAGACATGTAATACAGTAGTGGTCAGTTGTGTGTAGTTGTCAGTTCTAGACATGTAATGGCAGTTAAAGACATGTAATGGCAGTTAAAGACATGTAGTGATCAGTTAAATACATGTAGTGATCAATTCAAGACATGTAGTGATCAGTTCAAGACATGTAGTTGTCAGTTCTAGACAAGTAGTGGTCAGTTTAAGACATGTAGTGGTTAATAAAGGTTCATTTAACATATGTTAAGGACAGCAATGATAAAACGAAATTTGCTAACTTAAGTCTCACTAAAATAAATAGGGGTTTGAATTAAACAAAGATTTGACTCTAAACTCCTAATGTCTAAGAAGTACAGAGATGTGGAGCTATACAAGATTCAACATTACATAATGCAATGTACATTTCATAGGAAACTTCAGAATAATATTGTAAGTCTAGTCTTAAATACACCCTGCATACAAAAAAATGGTTTCAATGCGGTGTGCGATGTTCTAAAAGAAGTCCTATGTCCTACACAAGGATCAAAACCTAATAGTTTGGAAGTTAATACTGTTAAAATTCTTGCAAAATGTGTATCTCCTAACATATTTGACGGTATAATTCTTAATAAAAAATGTTTGATGCAAATTTTAGAACCATTTCAAAAGAACAAATTTAAGTTGTTTTTTTTGAACATATTAATGTTTTTCGAATCTTTCAAGTAGCCATATCAATTATCAATTCGAATCTTTCAAGTAGCCATATCAATTATCAATTCGAATCTTTCAAACAGCCATATCAATTATCAATTCAAATCTTTCAAACAGCCATGCCACTTATCAATTCGAATTTTCAAACAGCCATATCAATTATCAATTCGAATCTTTCAAACAGCCATATCAATTATCAATTCGAATCTTTCAAACAGCCATATCAATTATCAATTCGAATCTTTCAAACAGCCATATCAATTATCAATTCGAATCTTTCAAACAGCCATATCAATTATCAATTCGAATCTTTCAAACAGCCATATCAATTATCAATTCGAATCTTTCAAACAGCCATATCAATTATCAATTCGAATCTTTCAAACAGCCATATCAATTTTTCTTTACCCATAGATTTCTTCTACTCTAAAGTTGCCGTTAAGTTGCAACCACTTTAAATTACAACAGAGCGCGCCATAACATTTTTTAGGTAGTGCGTGGAGGAATTCGAACCCTAACCCTATAACAATCAAACATGCAATCGATTTCAATCGATTAATGGCTGTCTTTTTGACGTAGTGAAAGATATTTCTGAACAAGATGTCTTACCGTAGATCTCCGCTGTCATCTGATTAGGTTCAAATCCCAAAGATGTTGCTCTCCGTTATCCTTTTAAACTCATTTTTCTATACGTGTCTTGTCTAAGACCACCAAATAAGATCGAACAGAAACCGATTCGTTTCCTTCAAAAATTAATTCCTTTCCGTCGAATGTCTGGGCATTGATCGTTTAGAAAGAATCAAAATTCATCTGCTGGACTTTAGAACAAAAATAAATGAAAGTCGTCAAAAAGGGAGCGGCGGGAATGGAGTAGGAGTGAAGCGGAGAGACATTTCAGCAGACGATGAATTTGTCAGAAGGAGAGACTTGTGATCTCCTGACGTAAAGCACTTCCGGTATTCACTAAGCGCCTCTTTTTTTTATCTGCATTTTCTCGATCAGTATCGATTAAATTAAAAGGTGGAATCGATATACTTCTCGCCCCGCCTTTAACATTGACAGTATCGGGATGGATTTATTCAACTTTTCTGTCTCTAAACACACACACACGCACACACACACACACACACACACACTCACCTCGTCACAAATTGTATTTGTTCTAACACGGTGTGGCTCAGAGAAAGAAACCATTGGGGACTTATCGTTTTTCTATA
>JAZGLO010004130.1:0-14900 GCA_036873155.1 Biomphalaria sudanica
CTATTCTCACCCATCTGGATACTAGCTTCTAGTTTTTTTTTTATTTTCTACAAGGTAAGCTCCTTTTTGTAACATTCGATCTTCTTACATTTGCATTCTATATAACAGGCACTGATACAACGGACTACACTTTATTGATAACTTCATTTTATAACCGATATATCGATATCTATGTGTAGTGTGCTGTATACAAGCGGCAGTCGACCTGAACATTATGAAATGTGTGTAAATGTAAGAAAGGAATGGGAAGCGGGTGGTTGAGTGGTTAAGCGCTTGGCTCCCGAACCTTTGATCTTTGGGTTTGAATCTCTGTGAAGACTGGGATTTTGTACTTTCGGGATCTTCAGGGTGTCTCTGAGTCCACGCAGCTCTAATCGATGACATTAGTTAGTGAAAAGTAAAGGCGGTTGTTCGTTGTGCTGGCCACATGACACCCTCGTTAACCATGGGCCATAGAAACAGGTGACCCTGTAGCTCATCTACCACATAGATCACAAGGTCGAGAGAAGAAAGAAATGAGATTAAATTTGAAAGGTTGTAAATAAAGTATAAAATTCGAAAGCATCAAAACAAACTTAATAAAATCAGAAGGAAGCCACATAGAAAGGAAGAATTATTTTTTTTAAACTTAAAAGGATCACAATAGAAAGTGATAAAAAAAAGAAAGGAAAGGAAGTCACAACGAATGGGTTAGAATAGAAAGAAGTTGTAACTGAATCAAATCAGAATAGACATTGTTAGTATTGTGTTTATATTGAAATGGGTGGGGATAAGAAACTGTCTAAAAGAGAACAAGTTTAAAGTCAAAGGTTTCTTTCATGAAATCAGGAGATGAGTTAGAGATGATTTGTTTATTTGGTTGACGAGGAAGTTGTGAGTCCAGCACATAGTTTATTTCATTAAGGTCCCACTTTGTCCTTCATTAAGGTCCCACTTTGTCCTTCATTAAGGTCCCACTTTGTCCTTCATTAAGGCCCCACTTTGTCCATTCTTGAAAAAGTAACAAGGATTCAAGCTCATGACCTTCACATTGTGTGAGCCAATTCTCAATTCTCATTGTTACCAGATAACTTGAACTGTGTTTCGTTCAGTCTTTACTCACAAAGTTAAAACATAAACATCGCAAGTTTCCAAACAACATTCAAACAAAATATTTCTCAGACCACGATTGAAGTGTATTTGAATATCTCTGTTGCGGGTGAGGAGGAGGATGCTATTAGAGATATCTTGTGTGTGTGTGTATCATCACAGTCTGGTGAGACGTGAGTGTGTACACTGAAGCAGGAAAGATCGCTCTATAATGAGGTTAACAATGTGTACACACTTCATTGCATATTACGGTATGAGAGAAATATCTAGTCAAGTTAGTGGTCGACGGTAGTGCTACAGGGGAGATAATACAGTGATAGGGACGTATATATATATATAAATAAATAATGTATCTAGATATATAGATATGGAAACTTAACATAAGAGTTGGAGAGAGTTGGTTTTGGGAGATACAGAGAAAATAGTTTTGCAATGAACATAGAACCTAAAGACGAAACCGAGGACTTAGAAGCAAGGTTTGTTTATGAAGAAACACAGAGAGAGGGACAGACAGACAGACAGAGAGGCAGACTGAAACAAGCAATTTTTGTGTGGGAAGGAGAGAGAGAGAGAGAGAGAGAAACACAATATAGCAATGTAAACTAGTGAGGGACCAAGAAACAGAGAATTGATAGAGAGAACAGGTGAGACTGTGTGTGTATGTGTGTGTAGACACCATTGGAAGCTAGACGGAATCTATTCCCTACAAACAAACTGGTTAGTCAGGAGTACATCCAATACCAACAGACGGTTACAACACAGCCTAGGTCTATGTCCACATACAATTGGAAATGTACACATGCAATAGATTATTTTTTTTACTTATATGTAAACACACTATTATCATTATAATATATATACGTTTATATTTTTCTACACTGTATTCTATACTTTTATGCTTGTAAAAAGAGTCACGAGCTATTAGCTTCAAAATCTGAACTTTCTAAGGATCTGTGTATTTTTGGGTAGAGAATTACTCAAGTTCTGGATTTTAAAAAAAATACGGCTTTACGGAACCAGCGTTCCATAGCGGTGAATGTGTTTAAGAAGAAACAGTGCCTCTCTTCCCATCCAATCACATCACCGCTAAGTTGATGAGAATGACACTTATGGACACTCATTGTGTGATCACAACATTCTATGTAGTCATACCAAGGTTTTTTTTCCAAGTTTATCTTAACTCTGTCTAGGTGGAAACTTTTACACGTGATTATTCCCACTTCCTGTTCTAGGATAAAGTTGAAACTTTGCACAATTATTTAGTGTCGATACCGACGCACGAGTCAATCCAATAATTAACAAATTAGTTAAATCATTTAGTCAAAGTTAATTAATTTTGTTTTATAGATAGAAAATGTACTACGTTAAGGGAAGATAAGCATATAGCATTGCGTCGTTGGCTAACATTTTGAAACTAATAGATAACTATAAATCCTATTTTTTCAAATACGTATTTGAATAGCTCAGAGGCCATCCAATGAACCTTCCACCATGGAGGTTCGAGCGATCGAATTTAGACTCCAGTAACTTATTTAAATAAATAGCTTTTGAAAAGGTACCACTCATATAACACCAACCCCCCCCACCCACACACACCCACACAAATGTGTCCACAAAAGTGATGAGACCATATAACACCAACCCCCCCCACACACACACAAATGTGTCCACAAAAGTGATGAGACCATATAACACCAACCCCCACCCCACACACACACACAAATGTGTCCACAAAAGTGATGAGACCATATAACACCAACCCCCCACCCCACCCACACACACAAATGTGTCCACAAAAGTGATGAGACCATATAACACCAACCCCCCACCCCACCCACACACACAAATGTGTCCACAAAAGTGATGAGACCATATAACACCAACCCCCCCACCCACACACACAAATGTGTCCACAAAAGTGATGAGACCATATAACGAGGATTAAGGTTGGGCTAAGAAAACTATGAATCAAAGAAGATCTCAAGATTGAACATTTTCAATGAATATTTGTCTGGATAAAGGAAAAGTATGTCTATTTGTATAAGAGAAGTACACTTCTCTAGAGACTGTAACAAGTTCGTCTCTTGTACACACCTGTACGTATAATCTCTGTACACCCAGAAAGTGTTTACAGTGCACATCTTGTACTCTATGCACCTTCTTGATGTTAAATGTTTCAAAGCGATGAAGATGTTTTATTGTCATGCTGTTGAGAATGTACACAGTACAATGTTGTCCCATTAAAATCGCTTCACTCCATCCCACTGGGCTCTAGAATTGTTTCACGCCAAATAACATTCTAAAGCTCTAAGTAGATCTGGTTCAGAGCAAGTGTTTCACGCCAAATAACATTCTAAAGCTCTAAGTAGATCTGGTTCAGAGCAAGTGTTTCACGCCAAATAACATTCTAAAGCTCTAAGTAGATCTGGTTCAGAGCAAGTGTTTCACGCCAAATAACATTCTAAAGCTCTAAGTAGATCTGGTTCAGAGCAAGTGTTTCACGCCAAATAACATTCTAAAGCTCTAAGTAGATCTGGTTCAGAGCAAGTTAGAAGCTTGAAAATAAAACCAAAAAAAAATTGAATGTTCATCTTCACCTCATTATTTACCTTTCGCTGGAGAAACGTTTCGAAAACAGAAAAAAAAAACTTTTCTGGAAGAAACGTGTATTTTGTTACCTCCTTTTGTTTCTTAGGGAGTATTGTCGACATCTTTATCTTAGCCATTTTTTTTTAAATTGTTTTTCATCTAACAATTAGGTTTAAGAGGGGGGAGGGGGGGAATATTTTGTCTAGGCTTCTCTGTCGAGTGTGTGATATTGTTTTTGAATATGATTCAACGAACGTTTGATATTATATTATATATCTGGATGGAGTCGCCGTGAACAGTGACTTTCTATGTTGGCGATGTAATCAAACCTTCACTGGTCTGGAGTGTCTTCTTTCTTTCTTCATAGGAATCTGACGCTTTGATTATATTCTTTGTTAGCTAGTCCTACAAATCTGTGAAGTGAATAGTTCGGGGATACTTTGAAAGCGACTGTAGACTTTATAAAAAAAAAAACTGATACAACTGTGTGGGTCAGTCACCAAATAAACATAAATGAATATGCGTATAAAAGAAATAAATTAATGTTATTAATGTACATGTAAAATGTATATCGCAATATAAGAAATATGTGAATAATATATTTTCATAAGGTATAATAGACAAATCTATCTATATATTTATTATGTTTTGTTTGGTGTTATGCATAATTTGTAAGCCAAATTTCTATATGGATAATAAAGATTATTATTATCATTATTATAATTATTGTTATAATGAATCAAATGGTAGTAACCTAAGGCTTAAAATCCAATTTCTAAAAATAAATATGAACCAAATAATTCTCCTTTAACAATAACTTGTACTAGCATACATTTTATACCACAAACTGAGTTTCAACTCTAAATTCTCATCTCATCTACTTATATAGTACAGACGTTACTTCAAAAATAGGAAGATACTTAAATCCTATGAATTTGTGCTAGCGTATGAAATAACAAATGTGCCTCTATCTTTGAGTCTTTCTCAGTATTTCTTAGGTTTTGTTTTTTTATTTGTAAATGATGGTTTAGTGTTTTAATGTAGTATAGCTACTTTACTTTATATTCTTCTGTCCTGAAATGTCTCTAAGTTTAGTGATTTTACAAATGGTGTGACTCTATTCAAATTGATTATTCGTTTGTTTTAATTATCTCACTGCTCTTTTTTTGTATTTCTTTTAGTTTCTTGATGTTTTCTTGAGTTAAGGGATCTGTGACACAAATGGGGAAAATAGTATTTTTGATTACTTGTAAAGACTGGAGTGATTCCCCATAAGAAGTTTATATAAAGGCATGTAGACCGTGTTTAGTTGCCACTTGCTCCTGGGTTACCAACTTGACCACTGGACCTGTGTTTTGAACTGTATATATATATTTTTCTGTTAGTTATTGGTTGTGTGTCTTGGGGTTCTCGGATAAGTGTGCCCTGCTCTGGAGATCTTTGGGCTAAGTATATCTTTAATATACTTTATATATTGTGATTAATTAGTTGATATAGCCTCAAATGATTTGTAGGCAGTATATTTTTACCCTGATATTATGCATCCTGGGGTACTCCCAAACTTGACATATTTTTCTAGCCTTGTCTCTGAGCAATTCAACTTAGCATTCAGCTTTACCGAACAGATGACTAGAAGTGGGATTCCATGAAGCTTATAGAAAGTCAAATAAATGTGCAAATTAAACTGGCCATCAAGTCATTGGCTTTTTCAACATAAAATAAACAAAAGTTACATTTTTACAAAACATTTACACATTCAAAAATAGTATGGCAAACCGCCATTGTCAGATGTTACAACTAAATACACAATCTAGTATCAAATTCGGGAAATCCCACATCAGTGTAACAAAAATGAAGGTCACAGGCCTCAGGTCAAAGCACAACCACTTTTGGCCCTCTCCGCCCAAAAAATAGAAAATAGTCATGATGAACTATAAAATACAAAAAGTTGACTGAAGCAAAATGCACATTCAGGTTTCGTGTTTTGTAGTTTGAAACTGAACTAAGATGATATAGAGAGATATTTTTAATGTAGAACTTGAATTCAGTTCTCCATTCAATAAAACGTTATGTAACCTTTACACAAAGATTTGAAAGTAGATGAATGTAGAAACAAATGAAATGATACTTAAACAAGATATAACAAACACACTTCCTTACGTAACACAGCTCTCGAATAGCCCTCGAACAGACCATTTTGTGATCTCGTCAGAAACTATTCAACCCAAAAACCGCTACTTTGGAGACACACACAAACACTAAATAACACGTATAACACAACAGATTTAAGAAGCAAAATATAAAACAAATAAAATGCAACAAATCCCGTAAAAAAGCTTATCTAAGGGATGAACTCCACACTTATATATAAATATCAATAATCTAGAAGGTTACAAAGCGTCTGCAGTGTATTCTCCAGTGCTCTATCAGCAAGATAATCTATATTACTATATCTGTATCTGTCTTAATCTCCCTATTTCTGTATTGTTGAGTAAAGTTATTGTGTAAAATTAAAACAGCTCCTCTAGCAAGAGTTACGTCTAACATTTAACACAATTACCGCTCTTTGTTTTTCATTATGGAAATGAACCAAAGCTTGACCTCTTAAGTTCTTGTGAATGTCCTGCCACAATCAAAGTTGTCTGTACGTTTTGTTGTTATTGATAGTGTGTTGTATGTCATGAACTCACCCATAGCCAGCACAGCATCTAAAGAGACCACCTGTTACAAGGTCATTAGCTTTAAAAAAAAAGTGTAACGACGTCTGCCACTTATTTGCATAATCAGCAAATCGATTCCGTGTCATATTAAAATCTTTAAAATGTTTGTGTATTTTCTGTTTCATTGTTTTAAAGATATAAAATAGTGGTACGTTTACAAAGAAGCACTATATGGGTGTACCTCTCTAGTGGTACGTTTACAAAGAAGAACTATATGGGTGTACCTCTCTAGTGGTGCGTTTACAAAGAAGAACTATATGGGTGTACCTCTCTAGTGGTACGTTTACATAGAAACACTATACAGGTGTACCTCTCTAGTGGTACGTTTACATAGAAACACTATACGGGTGTACCTCTCTAGTGGTGCGTTTACATGGAAGCACTATAAGGGTGTACCTCTCTAGTGGTACGTTTACATAGAAACACTATAAGGGTATACCTCTCTTGTGGTGCGTTTACATAGAAGCACTATAAGGGTGTACCTCTCTAGTGGTGCGTTTACATAGAAGCACTATAAGGGTGTACCTCTCTATTGGTGCGTTTACAAAGAATCACTATAAGGGTGTACCTCTCTAGTGGTACGTTTACATAGAAACACTATACGAGTGTACCTCTCTAGTGGTGCGTTTACATAGAAGCACTTTAAGGATGTACCTCTCTAGTGGTGCGTTTACATAGAAGCACTATAAGAATGTACCTCTCTAGTGGTGCGTTTACATAGAAGCACTATACGGGTGTACCTCTCTAGTGGTACGTTTACATAGAAACACTATACTGTACCTCTCTAGTGGTGCGTTTACATAGAAACACTATAAGGATGTACCTCTCTAGTGGTGCGTTTACATAGAAACACTATACTGTACCTCTCTAGTGGTGCGTTTACATAGAAACACTATACGGGTGTACCTCTCTAGTGGTGCGTTTACATAGAAACACTATAAGAGTGTACCTCTCTAGTGGTGCGTTTACATAGAAACACTATAAGGGTGTACCTCTTTAGTGGTGTGTTTACATAGAAGCACTATATGGGTGTACCTCTCTAGTGGTGCGTTTACATAGAAACACTATACGGGTGTACCTCAGTGGTGCGTTTACATAGAAACACTATAAGGGTGTACCTCTCTAGTGGTGCGTTTACATAGAAACACTATACGGGTGTACCTCTTTGGTGGTGTGTTTACATAGAAGCACTATATGGGTGTACCTCTCTAGTGGTGCGTTTACATAGAAACACTATACGGGTGTACCTCTCTAGTGGTGCGTTTACATAGAAACACTATAAGGGTGTACCTCTCTAGTGGTGCGTTTACATAGAAACACTATAAGGGTGTACCTCTTTAGTGGTGTGTTTACATAGAAGCACTATATGGGTGTACCCATAGACTTATATATACTACCAGACTGGAAACCGGAAATAAATTCTTATCCACGACTGATCGATCTTGAGCATTTTGTAGACAGTTAGATCAGGGCGAAGTTTTGTCAAGTAGTTCAAAGAAGTACAGTTGTTGTTTTTTTCAACCCTTACCTATGTAACATATAATATTTTTTTTAGATCTAGATCTAGTAATTGATTATCAAATATACGCACACAAAAATCACAATTTAGTGTTGCATTCAGTAATTTGATAAGAAGATTATGTATCTAAAAATTGCAAAATAATAATTATGAGACGAGAGTACTCTTATTTTTTTATGTTCATTTACTAGATCTGGATCTAAAAATAAAATTATATGTTACATAGGTTAGGGTTGCAAAAAATAGCCAGTACTTCTTCTAACTACTTTACAAAACAACGCCTTGATCCAACTTTCTACAAAATTTTCACATCTTTTTGTAGAGTTGAATAGTCTCCATATCCAGTCTAGATATCGTATATACAAGTCTATGGGTGTACCTCTCTTGCATTCTCTCTCTCTCTTCTCTTTCTCTCTAGTTGTGTATGTGTAACTTGAACTTTATGAACACTATGACCTTATAGAATTCCTAGGACCTTAAAGAGATAATGAAATTATTCCATATATTTGGTATATTGTTTCGTACAAAATACATTGAGAAAGTTATACTTCAGTTATAATACAGAAAAACACACATATACAGAAATATCCTATAAAAAAAACTATTTACCAAAGCATGTGTATACTCTGTGTATACCTTTGACACTTAATTCGTCAAAGTCTCACACCTTCTCAAGACGGAATATTTCTGGACGCTAAAACAATACAATGTCAGCTATGTTGATGTCCGATAGCAGACAAAATTGTATCAAATGACCAAGCGGGTTTTAGACAAGGTCACAGCACAACAGAACAAATCGTACATCTCAGAATACTCTGTGAGAAATACCTCCAATACCAAGAGAATCTATTTCATGTTTTTATTGATTTCAAGAAAAACTTTCGACAGAGTATGGCACGGAGCACTGTGGGCGACAATGGAAAGTACAACATAAGTACAAACATAATCAAAGTAATTCCCAGAGTCGTCAACAGTTGGTTCCATATCTAGTACAGCAACAACAGGAAACAACATTGCATTGACTGATTGTAGGAACAGAAACAACATTGCACTGACTGATTGTAGGAACAGAAACAACATTGCATTGACTGATTGTAGGAATAGGCCCAAAATGTTTTCGTACTAAATTTGAAATTCTGTCTTTGTAGTATTGTCCCTTTTATCCCTGTGTAAAGTTAGTAGGACATAGATACTGACGAGAAAGAGGGGGGGGGGGAGAGATCAAAGAGGGCGGAGTAAAGAGATCCAACGCCCCCCCCCTCGCCTACCCGTAACAACGCCACAGACTAGAATTAATCAAAATGGAACCCAATACATAAACAAGAGCCAGCCTATTACTGTATGACCTTTACCAAATCAGCTTCTCTTGTAGAATCTCACTATCCTCAGTGCCTACATGAAAGAGACATCAATTCTACCAAACAATTTGCCTTGATATCCCCTGTAAAGAACTCTGCCTTCTAGGCTACATTCCTACACTTATCCTACGATTACTGAAATTCGATACCATCCCAACAGGATCCATTTTCAGGTTGTTAATATCAACACAAATTAACACCGTGTGTTCGATTACATTCTCGCGGTATTAACTCGGATATCAAAGAGCCGGTGTTATTTTACTGGACACCACCTGGCAAGTCGCGCGCTCTACCAGAAACCCAGGCCTGTGACATAAGACTTCATGTATCCACTTCCTGTGTAAGACCCTGGGGCACATCTGATTCAATCAGTGGCGTAACTAGGGTGGTGGGATTTTTTTTACATGAAATATTAACTATTACGCAAAATGCAGGGGCCCCCAAAGAGGTCAAGCCCCCCCCCCCGGGCCCCCAAAATGATGGCACTACTGGATTCGATAAAATTAGCGCTAACCAGGAAATGGTAAAAATGTTTAGAAAAAAGTTCAAATTATGCTTTTTTAAAAGTTAATTAAAATTATCCGCTCCGTTAGCGTCCGTAAATTCCATTTGGCTATTGATTCTTTGTGCAGGTCACGTGTTTCTTCTATTTTATTTGACAGTGAACCTCTCCTGCTTGTAAAGTGACATGAAATTTTGTCTTTAGAAGTCAATATCAAACCCTTGGAATTATTTTAATTTTTCTCTCTGTATGTCTATTTCTCTTTTTTCACCCTCTTATCTTTTCTCTCTCTTTTTCACATATTCTTTCCTTGTCTTCATTTGTCCAACATTGTTTTTTCTCTCTTTTACGTACGCAATATCTATCTGTCTATCTATCTATCTATCTATCTATCTATCTATCTATCTATCTATCTATCTATCTATCTATCTATCTATCTATCTATCTGTCTGTCTATCTATCTATCTATCTATCTATCTATTTATCTATCTATCTATCTATCTATCTATCTATCTATCTATCTATCTATCTATCTATCTATCTATCTATACATCATTTTTCACTTTCTTTTCTCTTTATTGTAAATGAATAAGTCACATTATATTGTATGTTTTACTTGACCTTGTGATGTTGTTGTTTTAACATCCACACTTTGGCTCCTAGGTTTGAACTAGTTTTCATTCGCAGTCCAAAAAACAAGGTGAGATGATCCTTCTAGACAATAATCTTTGAATTGTTTAAACTTTGCAGCTTCAACTTCTGAAAATGAAAAGCCAAACAACTACAATAAAGGTTTTGATTTCAGTACAGGCGCTCTGCCTTTTTTTCTACTGTATGATAAGCTAAGCAGGTACTTTGCAAAATAAAGTTTTAAATTCCTTTGAACTGACGCGCTTAAGATTGACACTTCGTATGTGTGTGTGTTTGTGTGCTTCAATAAAAGCTTGATTGAAACTCGTGTATAATTTTAAAAAACTCTTTTAACCACCATCCATGGAAGACTGAATCCAAATCCAGATCTCAAAGATTCGTTGTTGTTGTTGTTGTAAATTGTGTTGATGTCATTCATTCTTTCCCTTGACAAGAGCATCTGGAAATGTCTCCCATGCAGAAAAAGAATCCTTCAATTTAGCGGTTAAGATGAGCACTCTGACAGACTTTAATTGGATATTCCCGCTAATACAAGATTCCTCTTCAAACTGTAAACGTTCAGACACGAATCTTGAATCGCCTTAGTGAGGATGTTCTTTAATGGACTTTGCAACAAACAAACCTATTGATATTCAGTCAGTTTTCACCAGTGTTTTGGTGTGAGTTCTTTTAGTATTGAAGATTTACCTTTTTTTTTTTATTTTTCAATAACAGAAAAGAAAAGTCTAACTTTGTAGCTGTTTCAGTGTTTAGTTATACAAGTACATTTCTACATCAAATTTCTACATCACATTTCTCTCTATTGTCTTCAACTCTGTCTACAAATTCTAACTCATCTCTCTCTACAACTAAATTTACCAAAATCAAGCCTTTAAATACATTTTAGCTCAACCGTACATTGTCGCATACAAGTATTCAATAAACAAAATAGCGCTACAAAACACACTGAGCCTTGACCACGCAAGCATTCTTATTGCTGAAGTGTCACAGTCCTCCACCCGTGTCATTAGTACAACGACAAGACATCAGTCTACCTGGCTGAACTACATACATTGTCTGGGTTGCCCTTAATTGATATATTCTATGACAACCAACATCACACACTCTCTCTCTTTGTGACATTCACACATCCGCTTCTCATAGTTCTAGTCCCCATCACCAGTAAAAAGTACAAAAACACAGCGATTTTACTCTATCTCCAGATCTATCTACACAGCGATGTTACTCTATCTCCAGATCTATCTACACAGCGATTTTACTTAGACTCTAGAAATCCCTAGAATGGGCAATGCAATCTATTGGTTAACGTATCAACTTTGTTTCCAATTGCTTTTCTATAGCCTAACTTTCAAGGTCTCTTTTGTTGACCAATGGGAAGGGGGGAGGCCCGGGAGGGGTTAGGGGTATATGAGAGAATGCTTCCGTGCTGCCCTTAGGCGATCAGGAAACACAACTCTGCTTGATTCAGGATTCGAACTCCAGCCTCTCCTTTAGGTGACTAAGTCGTAGCAAGGCGACTTTGTCAAGAAACACATCCCACATTAGATTTAATATTTATCGGGCACTCTATTTACAAGAGAAAAGCAGTAGTTGACCTGTTGGTTTCACTTCTCCAGAGGTCAAGCACAAATCTTGGACCTACTGGCTCATCGATTACTTGGACGTGAAGATGCATAGTGATAGATAAGACGAGGAAAACAGTTGTCTCCCTTTAATCCTCTTGACCTATCTTTAGAAAGCGGAGAGATAGTTCGGCCTCTTGTTTTTCATTTGTCATTTTTATCCAGGAAAGAATCCTTTTATTGGTTTTAATTTCTAAAGACTATTTGGCCAGATTTTCTCATAGACATGCACACCTCACTGAAATCAAAATATTGTACCATGGACACTGGCTATGTTATCTTTATTTTTTTCAGCATATGTCTCAGTCTTGTACTCTCAGTCTCACCCCCTTCTCTCACTCTGTCTCTCACTCAGTCTCACCCTTTACTCACTCTGTCTCTCACTCTTTCCGCCATGGTCTCTTTTCCTCGTTCTGCTTGACTTTCATCCTGTTTCTGTGTACAAATAAATCTCTCTCTCTCTTTCCTATTTCTGTATCTCTACCTATTTTCTTTCTTTCTATCTCTCTCTCTCCCTATCATCTCTCTTTCTCTCCTCATCTTTCTTCGTTTTATCTCCTCCTTTCTCTCTCTCTCTCTCTCTCTATCTCTCTTATGCTATTAAATTTAAATATCTCAGGTTCTATGGCAGCCCACAATCTGTTTATTTCTAGAATCTCTGAACATTTGGGTTTCCAAGCATCTTAGTTCCTTATTAAAAGATGCCCCGATAAAGCGATTACCTCTCAGTGGTGGTACGCCAGGTAATCGACTTGATACGATCTGTCATCTTAGCTCGTCTTCTCCACGTTGTGCTTCTGGCTTCTCACTTATTGGATCGTCAACTGAGATTTAAAAACAACTTAATCCGGTTAGCTTCTTCGTCTTGTTTACAAGATTAGGTCCTTAATCTTTTGAACTAGTTGTTACTAGTACTACTGCTTTCAATCTCATAAAGTAATAATCATGCTCTCAGTCTTAGAAATGATCTTTAATGATCTCGCGCTTAAAATCTGTCAAGTGGCAAACATATTGAGGATTTGCAGAGGAAAAGTTCATCCAGACATTTGATCTTTTCTTTGATTTGTAATCTCATGTTTACGTTTTTTAGTGACCCCGAAAGAGGAAAAGACGCTATTAGTTTTGTGTGGTTTGTTCGTCCGTCCGTCCCGTTTAGTTCGAGTAAACTATAAAAAAAGATAATGAAAATCCGACATTATTTGTTTTTAGACTATTCAAAGTTCTAATGCAATGGTTACTTTTTTCTTTTCTGAAAGCGAAAAATTAAACTTTTTAAATCAATTATACAAGCAGTATTTTTACATAAAAATGTACCATTATTATAACTATTCACTATTAATAGTAACAAACACTGGAGGCTTTTTAGTAAGGGAGATGGTTTTTTACCATATTTTTAGCACATTTATGCAAACAGTTTTAAATTTTTGTCAAAAAATATTTTTTTTAAAAATTGTATTGCTAAGTTAGTTAAGTTCTGTCATACGAACTTCTACATTAACAAAAAAACAACAACTCTATTTAGTATGCATATAAGTGGAAGTGAGTGGAACATAATTTAAAACAACAATTAATAAGTAGTTATATATATATTATCGTGTAAACGACAGAGCCACATCACTGCTGTGTAACATTTAACTAAAGGAATTTTTTTTGTTACGGTTTTTTTCCTTGATGCTTTGAATAAGAGATTGACCTTTACAAAACAATTAGTTAATCTTTAAAAGACATCAGTTAGGCCATGTTCATATTTAACTCCACCTTCATTTTCACGTATCTCTTGGTCTGCTGAACCCTTGGGGCACCACACAAGATCTATCAACCTTCTTTCTCCATTCTTCTCAGTCATTTGCCTTTGATAGAACTTCATCCTGATATTGTTTCTGAAATTATTGAAACCTGCCTTTTTACCTGCCTGGGTGGACCACTTCGGGGGCCGATTTTGAGTTTGTGTTCCCACACAAACTGTTTTTGTAATCTTGTTAAGCATTAACATGGGTTAAGAGAAAGAAAAGAGAAAGCAATATGAAGAAATGTGTTGGTGAGGTAATGGAACAATAAGAATATAAAAAGAGAAAGATTGTGAAAGATTATATGAAACAAATACAAAAATGTCAAAGGGGACCTATTGAAGGACAACTGTTTGCTAATATATAAATCAAAACTACGTTGCACTACAAATGAAAAGATCCTAGAAATGTTATTGTGCAGAGCTTCAATTACACAAAATAATTATGCTATTTTATTTTTAATCTATTTGCTTATCAATACTTCTATATTCTGTACACTGGAGACACCAAAGATGCTTGGTATTTAGGCTTCTCCTATAGATGCATTCAATTCTATTTATGAGGGACTCCCTGATGATTTCTTTGCTATGCACTTCTTTTTGAATTCGATTGCTTCCCTTGCATTCTTTGTTTAAACCCTTTGGCTACTTCCATAAAATATTTTTTTAGTTCTCTCTCCATGCTAAATGTTTATCTAGATGGAAGCTGGTGATTATATTAAGAATCCTATGAAAATATGTTCTAGCAGTTTCATTTTAAATTTACGATAAGAGATGTATATCCACGAGATACATCCAACAATGAAACAAGACACGTCGCTTTATTTCTTGATAGTCTTTGTTCATAGATCAAATAATATTATTTTATTTTATTGTATGTGATTAAGTTTAAAGTGGAGGCATACAGACACGAGACTTAGTAATCACACGACCGTAAGTACAGGTAAAAGCTAGAAGGAGAGTTTTGTTCAGTCAGTGGTCATTCGAAAACTAGTTGTACCTTTTTAAGCCTAGGTGTAATCTTAGACAGAGTAGTCCCCCATGTAGAAGTCATTGTCAAGCAA
>JAZGLO010004131.1:0-26299 GCA_036873155.1 Biomphalaria sudanica
GTTGCTTGACAATGACTTCTACATGGGGGACTACTCTGTCTAAGATTACACCTAGGCTTAAAAAGGTACAACTAGTTTTCGAATGACCACTGACTGAACAAAACTCTCCTTCTAGCTTTTACCTGTACTTACGGTCGTGTGATTACTAAGTCTCGTGTCTGTATGCCTCCACTTTAAACTTAATCACATACAATAAAATAAAATAATATTATTTGATCTATGAACAAAGACTATCAAGAAATAAAGCGACGTGTCTTGTTTCATTGTTGGATGTATCTCGTGGATATACATCTCTTATCGTAAATTTAAAATGAAACTGCTAGAACATATTTTCATAGGATTCTTAATATAATCACCAGCTTCCATCTAGATAAACATTTAGCATGGAGAGAGAACTAAAAAAATATTTTATGGAAGTAGCCAAAGGGTTTAAACAAAGAATGCAAGGGAAGCAATCGAATTCAAAAAGAAGTGCATAGCAAAGAAATCATCAGGGAGTCCCTCATAAATAGAATTGAATGCATCTATAGGAGAAGCCTAAATACCAAGCATCTTTGGTGTCTCCAGTGTACAGAATATAGAAGTATTGATAAGCAAATAGATTAAAAATAAAATAGCATAATTATTTTGTGTAATTGAAGCTCTGCACAATAACATTTCTAGGATCTTTTCATTTGTAGTGCAACGTAGTTTTGATTTATATATTAGCAAACAGTTGTCCTTCAATAGGTCCCCTTTGACATTTTTTGTATTTGTTTAGTAGCAAACAGTTGCCTTCAATAGGTCCCCTTGACATTTTTTGTATTTGTTTAGTAGCAAACAGTTGCCCTTCAATAGGTCCCCTTTGACATTTTTGTATTTGTTTAGTAGCAAACAGTTGCCCTTCAATAGGTCCCCTTTGACATTTTTTGTATTTGTTTAGTAGCAAACAGTTGCCCTTCAATAGGTCCCCTTTGACATTTTTTGTATTTGTTTCATATAATCTTTCACAATCTTTCTCTTTTTATATTCTTATTGTTCCATTACCTCACCAACACATTTCTTCATATTGCTTTCTCTTTTCTTTCTCTTAACCCATGTTAATGCTTAACAAGATTACAAAAACAGTTTGTGTGGGAACACAAACTCAAAATCGGCCCCCGAAGTGGTCCACCCAGGCAGGTAAAAAGGCAGGTTTCAATAATTTCAGAAACAATATCAGGATGAAGTTCTATCAAAGGCAAATGACTGAGAAGAATGGAGAAAGAAGGTTGATAGATCTTGTGTGGTGCCCCAAGAGTTCAGCAGACCAAGAGATACGTGAAAATGAAGGTGGAGTTAAATATGAACATGGCCTAACTGATGTCTTTTAAAGATTAACTAATTGTTTTGTAAAGGTCAATCTCTTATTCAAAGCATCAAGGAAAAAAACCGTAACAAAAAAAAATTCCTTTAGTTAAATGTTACACAGCAGTGATGTGGCTCTGTCGTTTACACGATAATATATATATAACTACTTATTAATTGTTGTTTTAAATTATGTTCCACTCACTTCCACTTATATGCATACTAAATAGAGTTGTTGTTTTTTTGTTAATGTAGAAGTTCGTATGACAGAACTTAACTAACTTAGCAATACAATTTTTAAAAAAAATATTTTTTGACAAAAATTTAAAACTGTTTGCATAAATGTGCTAAAAATATGGTAAAAAACCATCTCCCTTACTAAAAAGCCTCCAGTGTTTGTTACTATTAATAGTGAATAGTTATAATAATGGTACATTTTTATGTAAAAATACTGCTTGTATAATTGATTTAAAAAGTTTAATTTTTCGCTTTCAGAAAAGAAAAAAGTAACCATTGCATTAGAACTTTGAATAGTCTAAAAACAAATAATGTCGGATTTTCATTATCTTTTTATAGTTTACTCGAACTAAACGGGACGGACGGACGAACAAACCACACAAAACTAATAGCGTCTTTTCCTCTTTCGGGGTCACTAAAAAACGTAAACATGAGATTACAAATCAAAGAAAAGATCAAATGTCTGGATGAACTTTTCCTCTGCAAATCCTCAATATGTTTGCCACTTGACAGATTTTAAGCGCGAGATCATTAAAGATCATTTCTAAGACTGAGAGCATGATTATTACTTTATGAGATTGAAAGCAGTAGTACTAGTAACAACTAGTTCAAAAGATTAAGGACCTAATCTTGTAAACAAGACGAAGAAGCTAACCGGATTAAGTTGTTTTTAAATCTCAGTTGACGATCCAATAAGTGAGAAGCCAGAAGCACAACGTGGAGAAGACGAGCTAAGATGACAGATCGTATCAAGTCGATTACCTGGCGTACCACCACTGAGAGGTAATCGCTTTATCGGGGCATCTTTTAATAAGGAACTAAGATGCTTGGAAACCCAAATGTTCAGAGATTCTAGAAATAAACAGATTGTGGGCTGCCATAGAACCTGAGATATTTAAATTTAATAGCATAAGAGAGATAGAGAGAGAGAGAGAGAGAAAGGAGGAGATAAAACGAAGAAAGATGAGGAGAGAAAGAGAGATGATAGGGAGAGAGAGAGATAGAAAGAAAGAAAATAGGTAGAGATACAGAAATAGGAAAGAGAGAGAGAGAGATTTATTTGTACACAGAAACAGGATGAAAGTCAAGCAGAACGAGGAAAAGAGACCATGGCGGAAAGAGTGAGAGACAGAGTGAGTAAAGGGTGAGACTGAGTGAGAGACAGAGTGAGAGAAGGGGGTGAGACTGAGAGTACAAGACTGAGACATATGCTGAAAAAAATAAAGATAACATAGCCAGTGTCCATGGTACAATATTTTGATTTCAGTGAGGTGTGCATGTCTATGAGAAAATCTGGCCAAATAGTCTTTAGAAATTAAAACCAATAAAAGGATTCTTTCCTGGATAAAAATGACAAATGAAAAACAAGAGGCCGAACTATCTCTCCGCTTTCTAAAGATAGGTCAAGAGGATTAAAGGGAGACAACTGTTTTCCTCGTCTTATCTATCACTATGCATCTTCACGTCCAAGTAATCGATGAGCCAGTAGGTCCAAGATTTGTGCTTGACCTCTGGAGAAGTGAAACCAACAGGTCAACTACTGCTTTTCTCTTGTAAATAGAGTGCCCGATAAATATTAAATCTAATGTGGGATGTGTTTCTTGACAAAATCGCCTTGCTACGACTTAGTCACCTAAAGGAGAGGCTGGAGTTCGAATCCTGAATCAAGCAGAGTTGTGTTTCCTGATCGCCTAAGGGCAGCACGGAAGCATTCTCTCATATACCCCTAACCCCTCCCGGGCCTCCCCCCTTCCCATTGGTCAACAAAAGAGACCTTGAAAGTTAGGCTATAGAAAAGCAATTGAAAACAAAGTTGATACGTTAACCAATAGATTGCATTGCCCATTCTAGGGATTTCTAGAGTCTAAGTAAAATCGCTGTGTAGATAGATCTGGAGATAGAGTAACATCGCTGTGTAGATAGATCTGGAGATAGAGTAAAATCGCTGTGTTTTTGTACTTTTTACTGGTGATGGGGACTAGAACTATGAGAAGCGGATGTGTGAATGTCACAAAGAGAGAGAGTGTGTGATGTTGGTTGTCATAGAATATATCAATTAAGGGCAACCCAGACAATGTATGTAGTTCAGCCAGGTAGACTGATGTCTTGTCGTTGTACTAATGACACGGGTGGAGGACTGTGACACTTCAGCAATAAGAATGCTTGCGTGGTCAAGGCTCAGTGTGTTTTGTAGCGCTATTTTGTTTATTGAATACTTGTATGCGACAATGTACGGTTGAGCTAAAATGTATTTAAAGGCTTGATTTTGGTAAATTTAGTTGTAGAGAGAGATGAGTTAGAATTTGTAGACAGAGTTGAAGACAATAGAGAGAAATGTGATGTAGAAATGTGATGTAGAAATGTACTTGTATAACTAAACACTGAAACTGCTACAAAGTTAGACTTTTCTTTTCTGTTATTGAAAAATAAAAAAAAAAAGGTAAATCTTCAATACTAAAAGAACTCACACCAAAACACTGGTGAAAACTGACTGAATATCAATAAGTTTGTTTGTTGCAAAGTCCATTAAAGAACATCCTCACTAAGGCGATTCAAGATTCGTGTCTGAACGTTTACAGTTTGAAGAGGAATCTTGTATTAGCGGGAATATCCAATTAAAGTCTGTCAGAGTGCTCATCTTAACCGCTAAATTGAAGGATTCTTTTTCTGCATGGGAGACATTTCCAGATGCTCTTGTCAAGGGAAAGAATGAATGACATCAACACAATTTACAACAACAACAACAACGAATCTTTGAGATCTGGATTTGGATTCAGTCTTCCATGGATGGTGGTTAAAAGAGTTTTTTAAAATTATACACGAGTTTCAATCAAGCTTTTATTGAAGCACACAAACACACACACATACGAAGTGTCAATCTTAAGCGCGTCAGTTGAAAGGAATTTAAAACTTTATTTTGCAAAGTACCTGCTTAGCTTATCATACAGTAGAAAAAAAGGCAGAGCGCCTGTACTGAAATGAAAACCTTTATTGTAGTTGTTTGGCTTTTCATTTTCAGAAGTTGAAGCTGCAAAGTTTAAACAATTCAAAGATTATTGTCTAGAAGGATCATCTCACCTTGTTTTTTGGACTGCGAATGAAAACTAGTTCAAACCTAGGAGCCAAAGTGTGGATGTTAAAACAACAACACCACAAGGTCAAGTAAAACATACAATATAATGTGACTTATTCATTTACAATAAAGAGAAAAGAAAGTGAAAAATGATGTATAGATAGATAGATAGATAGATAGATAGATAGATAGATAGATAGATAGATAGATAGATAGATAGACAGATAGATAGAAAGATAGATAGATAGATAGATAGATTGACAGATAGATAGATAGATAGATAGATAGATAGATAGATAGATAGATAGATAGATAGATAGACAGATAGATATTGCGTACGTAAAAGAGAGAAAAAACAATGTTGGACAAATGAAGACAAGGAAAGAATATGTGAAAAAGAGAGAGAAAAGATAAGAGGGTGAAAAAAGAGAAATAGACATACAGAGAGAAAAATTAAAATAATTCCAAGGGTTTGATGTTGACTTCTAAAGACAAAATTTCATGTCACTTTACAAGCAGGAGAGGTTCACTGTCAAATAAAATAGAAGAAACACGTGACCTGCACAAAGAATCAATAGCCAAATGCAATTTACGGACGCTAACGGAGCGGATAATTTTAATTAACTTTTAAAAAAGCATAATTTGAACTTTTTTCTAAACATTTTTACCATTTCCTGGTTAGCGCTAATTTTATCGAATCCAGTAGTGCCATCATTTTGGGGGCCCGGGGGGGGGGGGGGCTTGACCTCTTTGGGGGCCCCTGCATTTTGTGTAATAGTTAATATTTCATGTAAAAAAAATCCCACCACCCTAGTTACGCCACTGATTGAATCAGATGTGCCCCAGGGTCTTACACAGGAAGTGGATACATGAAGTCTTATGTCACAGGCCTGGGTTTCTGGTGAGCGCGCGACTTGCCAGGTGGTGTCCAGTAAAATAACACCGGCTCTTTGATATCCGAGTTAATACCGCGAGAATGTAATCGAACACACGGTGTTAATTTGTGTTGATATTAACAACCTGAAAATGGATCCTGTTGGGATGGTATCGAATTTCAGTAATCGTAGGATAAGTGTAGGAATGTAGCCTAGAAGGCAGAGTTCTTTACAGGGGATATCAAGGCAAATTGTTTGGTAGAATTGATGTCTCTTTCATGTAGGCACTGAGGATAGTGAGATTCTACAAGAGAAGCTGATTTGGTAAAGGTCATACAGTAATAGGCTGGCTCTTGTTTATGTATTGGGTTCCATTTTGATTAATTCTAGTCTGTGGCGTCGTTACGGGTAGGCGAGGGGGGGGTGCGTTGGATCTCTTTACTCCGCCCTCTTTGATCTCTCCCCCCCCTCTTTCTCGTCAGTATCTATGTCCTACTAACTTTACACAGGGATAAAAGGGACAATACTACAAAGACAGAATTTCAAATTTAGTACGAAAACATTTTGGGCCTATTCCTACAATCAGTCAATGCAATGTTGTTTCTGTTCCTACAATCAGTCAGTGCAATGTTGTTTCTGTTCCTACAATCAGTCAATGCAATGTTGTTTCTGTTCCTACAATCAGTCAATGCAATGTTGTTTCCTGTTGTTGCTGTACTAGATATGGAACCAACTGTTGACGACTCTGGGAATTACTTTGATTATGTTTGTACTTATGTTGTACTTTCCATTGTCGCCCACAGTGCTCCGTGCCATACTTTGTCGAAAGTTTTCTTGAAATCAATAAAGACATGAAATAGATTCTCTTGGTATTGGAGGTATTTCAAAAAGAGTATTCTGAGATGTACGATTTGTTCTGTTGTGCTGTGACCTTGTCTAAAACCCGCTTGGTCATTTGATACAATTTTGTCTGCTATCGGACATCAACATAGCTGACATTGTATTGTTTTAGCTTCCAGAAATATTCCGTCTTGAGAAGGTGTGAGACTTTGACGAATTAAGTGTCAAAGGTATACACAGAGTATACACATGCTTTGGTAAATAGTTTTTTTATAGGATATTTCTGTATATGTGTGTTTTTCTGTATTATAACTGAAGTATAACTTTCTCAATGTATTTTGTACGAAACAATATACCAAATATATGGAATAATTTCATTATCTCTTTAAGGTCCTAGGAATTCTATAAGGTCATAGTGTTCATAAAGTTCAAGTTACACATATACAACTAGAGAGAAAGAGAAGAGAGAGAGAGAATGCAAGAGAGGTACACCCATAGACTTGTATATACGATATCTAGACTGGATATGGAGACTATTCAACTCTACAAAAAGATGTGAAAATTTTGTAGAAAGTTGGATCAAGGCGTTGTTTTGTAAAGTAGTTAGAAGAAGTACTGGCTATTTTTTGCAACCCTAACCTATGTAACATATAATTTTATTTTTAGATCCAGATCTAGTAAATGAACATAAAAAAATAAGAGTACTCTCGTCTCATAATTATTATTTTGCAATTTTTAGATACATAATCTTCTTATCAAATTACTAAATGCAACACTAAATTGTGATTTTTGTGTGCGTATATTTGATAATCAATTACTAGATCTAGATCTAAAAAATTTTTTATATGTTACATAGGTAAGGGTTGAAAAAAACAACAACTGTACTTCTTTGAACTACTTGACAAAACTTCGCCCTGATCCAACTGTCTACAAAATGTTCAAGATCGATCAGTCGTGGATAAAAATTTATTTCCGGTTTCCAGTCTAGTAGTATATATAAGTCTATGGGTACACCCATATAGTGTTTCTATGTAAACACACCACTAAAGAGGTACACCCTTATAGTGTTTCTATGTAAACGCACCACTAGAGAGGTACACCCTTATAGTGTTTCTATGTAAACGCACCACTAGAGAGGTACACCCTTATAGTGTTTCTATGTAAACGCACCACTAGAGAGGTACACCCGTATAGTGTTTCTATGTAAACGCACCACTAGAGAGGTACACCCATATAGTGCTTCTATGTAAACACACCACTAAAGAGGTACACCCGTATAGTGTTTCTATGTAAACGTACCACTAGAGAGGAACACCTGTATAGTGTTTCTATGTAAACGCACCACTAGAGAGGTACATTCTTATAGTGCTTCTATGTAAACGCACCACTAGAGAGGTACACCCGTATAGTGCTTCTATGTAAACGCACCACTAGAGAGGTACACCCGTATAGTGCTTCTATGTAAACGCACCACTAGAGAGGTACATTCTTATAGTGCTTCTATGTAAACGCACCACTAGAGAGGTACACTCGTATAGTGTTTCTATGTAAACGTACCACTAGAGAGGTACACCCTTATAGTGATTCTTTGTAAACGCACCACTAGAGAGGTACACCCTTATAGTGTTTCTATGTAAACGTACCACTAGAGAGGTACACCCTTATAGTGCTTCCATGTAAACGTACCACTAGAGAGGTACACCCGTATAGTGTTTCTATGTAAACGTACCACTAGAGAGGTACACCTGTATAGTGTTTCTATGTAAACGTACCACTAGAGAGGTACACCCTTATAGTGTTTCTATGTAAACGCACCACTAGAGAGGTACACCCATATAGTGCTTCTTTGTAAACGTACCACTAGTTTATATCTTTAAAACAATGAAACAGAAAATACACAAACATTTTAAAGATTTTAATATGGCACGGAATCGATTTGCTGATTATGCAAATAAGTGGCAGACGTCGTTACATTTTTTTTTTAAAGCTAATGACCTTGTAACAGGTGGTCTCTTTAGATGTTGTGCTGGCTATGGGTGAGTTCATGACATACAACACACTATCAATAACAACAAAACGTACAGACAACTTTGATTGTGGCAGGACATTCACAAGAACTTAAGAGGTCAAGCTTTGGTTCATTTCCATAATGAAAAACAAAGAGCGGTAATTGTGTTAAATGTTAGACGTAACTCTTGCTAGAGGAGTTGTTTTAATTTTACACAATAACTTTACTCAACAATACAGAAATAGGGAGATTAAGACAGATACAGATATAGTAATATAGATTATCTTGCTGATAGAGAACTGGAGAATACACTGCAGACGCTTCGTAACCTTCTAGTTTATTGATATTTATATATAAGTGTGGAGTTCATCCCTTAGATAAGCTTTTTTACGGGATTTGTTGCATTTTATTTGTTTTATATTTTGCTTCTTAAATCTGTTGTGTTATACGTGTTATTTAGTGTTTGTGTGTGTCTCCAAAGTAGCGGTTTTTGGGTTGAATAGTTTCTGACGAGATCACAAAATGGTCTGTCGTAGTTCATTTAAATCTAGTCTTCTAAGTCACGTGGGTGAGAGGAAACGAGGGCTATTCGAGAGCTGTGTTACGTAAGGACGTGTGTTTGTTATATCTTGTTTAAGTATCATTTCATTTGTTTCTACATTCATCTACTTTCAAATCTTTGTGTAAAGGTTACATCACGTTTTATTGAATGGAGAATTGAATTCAAGTTCTACCTTAAAAAAATCTCTCTATATCATCTTAGTTCAGTTTCAAACTACAAAACACGAAACCTGAATGTGCATTTTGCTTCAGTCAACTTTTTGTATTTTATAGTTCATCATGACTATTTTCTATTTTTTGGGCTGAGAGGGCTAAAAGTGGCTGTGTTGGCCTGAAGCCTGTAACCCCAGAGTGGCCAAAAGTGGTTGTGTTTTGACCTGAGGCCTGTGACCTTCATTTTTGTTACACTGATGTGGGATTTCCCGAATTTGACACTAGATTGTGTATTTAGTTGTAACATCTGACAATGGCGGTTTGCCATACTATTTTTGAATGTGTAAATGTTTTGTAAAAATGTAACTTTTGTTTATTTTATGTTGAAAAAGCCAATGACTTGATGGCCAGTTTAATTTGCACATTTATTTGACTTTCTATAAGCTTCATGGAATCCCACTTCTAGTCATCTGTTCGGTAAAGCTGAATGCTAAGTTGAATTGCTCAGAGACAAGGCTAGAAAAATATGTCAAGTTTGGGAGTACCCCAGGATGCATAATATCAGGGTAAAAATATACTGCCTACAAATCATTTGAGGCTATATCGACTAATTAATCACAATATATAAAGTATATTAAAGATATACTTAGCCCAAAGATCTCCAGAGCAGGGCACACTTATCCGAGAACCCCAAGACACACAACCAATAACTAACAGAAAAATATATATATACAGTTCAAAACACAGGTCCAGTGGTCAAGTTGGTAACCCAGGAGCAAGTGGCAACTAAACACGGTCTACTTGCCTTTATATAAATTTCTTATGGGGAATCACTCCAGTCTTTACAAGTAATCAAAAATACTATTTTCCCCATTTGTGTCACAGATCCCTTAACTCAAGAAAACATCAAGAAACTAAAAGAAATACAAAAAAAAAGAGCAGTGAGATAATTAAAACAAACGAATAATCAATTTGAATAGAGTCACACCATTTGTAAAATCACTAAACTTAGAGACACTTCAGGACAGAAGAATATAAAGTAAAGTAGCTATACTACATTAAAACACTAAACCATCATTTACAAATAAAAAAACAAAACCTAATGAAATACTGAGAAAGACTCAAAGATAGAGGCACATTTGTTATTTCATACGCTAGCACAAATTCATAGGACTTAAGTATCTTCCTATTTCTGAAGTAACGTCTGTACTATATAAGTAGATGAGATGAGAATTTAGAGTTGAAACTCAGTTTGTGGTATACAATGTATGCTAGTACAAGTTGTTGTTAAAGGAGATATATTTGGTTCATATTTATTTTTAGAAATTGGTTTTTAAGCCTTAGGTTACTACCATTTGATTCATTATAACAATAATTATAATAATGATAATAATAATCTTTATTATCCATATAGAAATTTGGCTTACAAATTATGCATAATACCAAACAAAACATAATAAATATATAGATAGATTTGTCTATTATACCTTACGAAAATATATTATTCACATATTTCTTATATTGCGATATACATTTTACATGTACATTAATAACATTAATTTATTTCTTTTATACGCATATACATTTATGTTTATTTGATGACTGACCCACACAGTTGTATCAGTTTTTTTTTTATAAAGTCCACAGCCGCTTTCAAAGTATCCCCGAACTATTCACTTCACAGATTTGTAGGACTAGCTAACAAAGAATATAATCAAAGCGTCAGATTCCTATGAAGAAAGAAAGAAGACACTCCAGACCAGTGAAGGTTTGATTACATCGCCAACAAAGAAAGTCACTGTTCACGGCGACTCCATCCAGATATATAATATAATATCAAACGTTCGTTGAATCATATTCAAAAACAATATCACACACTCGACAGAGAAGTCTAGACAAAATATCCCCCCCCCTCTTAAACCTAATTGTTAGATGAAAAACAATTTTTAAAAAAAAATGGCTAAGATAAAGATGTCGACAATACTCCCTAAGAAACAAAAGGAGGTAACAAAATACACGTTTCTTCCAGAAAAGTTTTTTTTTTCTGTTTTCGAAACGTTTCTCCAGCGAAAGGTAAATAATGAGGTGAAGATGAACATTCAATTTTTTTTGGTTTTATTTTCAAGCTTCTAACTTGCTCTGAACCAGATCTACTTAGAGCTTTAGAATGTTATTTGGCGTGAAACACTTGCTCTGAACCAGATCTACTTAGAGCTTTAGAATGTTATTTGGCGTGAAACAATTCTAGAGCCCAGTGGGATGGAGTGAAGCGATTTTGATGGGACAACATTGTACTGTGTACATTCTCAACAGCATGACAATAAAACATCTTCATCGATTTGAAACATTTAACATCAAGAAGGTGCATAGAGTACAAGATGTGCACTGTAAACACTTTCTGGGTGTACAGAGATTATACGTACAGGTGTGTACAAGAGACGAACTTGTTACAGTCTCTAGAGAAGTGTACTTCTCTTATACAAATAGACATACTTTTCCTTTATCCAGAGAAATATTCATTGAAAATGTTCAATCTTGAGATCTTCTTTGATTCATAGTTTTCTTAGCCCAACCTTAATCCTCGTTATATGGTCTCATCACTTTTGTGGACACATTTGTGTGGGTGTGTGGTGTGGGGGGTTGGTGTTATATGGTCTCATCACTTTTGTGGACACATTTGTGTGTGTGTGTGTGGGTGGGGGGGTTGGTGTTTTATGGTCTCATCACTTTTGTGGACACATTTTTGTGTGTGTGTGTGGGTGGGGGGGGTTGGTGTTATATGGTCTCATCACTTTTGTGGACACATTTGTGTGGGTGTGTGTGGGTGGGGGGGTTGGTGTTATATGAGTGGTACCTTTTCAAAAGCTATTTATTTAAATAAGTTACTGGAGTCTAAATTCGATCGCTCGAACCTCCATGGTGGAAGGTTCATTGGATGGCCTCTGAGCTATTCAAATACGTATTTGAAAAAATAGGTTTTATAGTTATCTATTAGTTTCAAAATGTTAGCCAACGACACAATGCTATATGCTTATCTTCCCTTAACGTAGTACATTTTCTATCTATAAAACAAAATTAATTAACTTTGACTAAATGATTTAACTAATTTGTTAATTATTGGATTGACTCGTGCGTCGGTATCGACACTAAATAATTGTGCAAAGTTTCAACTTTATCCTAGAACAGGAAGTGGGAATAATCACGTGTAAAAGTTTCCACCTAGACAGAGTTAAAATAAACTTGGACAAAAAAAACCTTGGTATGACTACATAGAATGTTGTGATCACACAATGAGTGTCCATAAGTGTCATTCTCATCAACTTAGCGGTGATGTGATTGGATGGGAAGAGAGGCACTGTTTCTTCTTAAACACATTCACCGCTATGGAACGCTGGTTCCGTAAAGCCGTATTTTTTTTAAAATCCAGAACTTGAGTAATTCTCTACCCAAAAATACACAGATCCTTAGAAAGTTCAGATTTTGAAGCTAATAGCTCGTGACTCTTTTTACAAGCATAAAAGTATAGAATACAGTGTAGAAAAATATAAACGTATATATATTATAATGATAATAGTGTGTTTACATATAAGTAAAAAAAAAAATCTATTGCATGTGTACATTTCCAATTGTATGTGGACATAGACCTAGGCTGTGTTGTAACCGTCTGTTGGTATTGGATGTACTCCTGACTAACCAGTTTGTTTGTAGGGAATAGATTCCGTCTAGCTTCCAATGGTGTCTACACACACATACACACACAGTCTCACCTGTTCTCTCTATCAATTCTCTGTTTCTTGGTCCCTCACTAGTTTACATTGCTATATTGTGTTTCTCTCTCTCTCTCTCTCTCTCTCTCTCCTTCCCACACAAAAATTGCTTGTTTCAGTCTGCCTCTCTGTCTGTCTGTCTGTCCCTCTCTCTGTGTTTCTTCATAAACAAACCTTGCTTCTAAGTCCTCGGTTTCGTCTTTTGGTTCTATGTTCATTGCAAAACTATTTTCTCTGTATCTCCCACAACCAACTCTCTCCAACTCTTCCGTTAAGTTTCCATATCTATATATCTAGATACATTATTTATTTATATATATATATACGTCCCTATCACTGTATTATCTCCCCTGTAGCACTACCGTCTACCACTCACTTGACTAGATATTTCTCTCATACCGTAATATGCAATGAAGTGTGTACACATTGTTAACCTCATTATAGAGCGATCTTTCCTGCTTCAGTGTACACACTCACGTCTCACCAGACTGTGATGATACACACACACACAAGATATCTCTAATAGCATCCTCCTCCTCACCCGCAACAGAGATATTCAAATACACTTCAATCGTGGTCTGAGAAATATTTTGTTTGAATGTTGTTTGGAAACTTGCGATGTTTATGTTTTAACTTTGTGAGTAAAGACTGAACGAAACACAGTTCAAGTTATCTGGTAACAATGAGAATTGAGAATTGGCTAACACAATGTGAAGGTCATGAGCTTGAATCCTTGTTACTTTTTCAAGAATGGACAAAGTGGGACCTTAATGAAGGACAAAGTGGGACCTTAATGAAGGACAAAGTGGGACCTTAATGACGGACAAAGTGGGACCTTAATGAAGGACAAAGTGGGACCTTAATGAAGGACAAAGTGGGACCTTAATGAAATAAACTATGTGCTGGACTCACAACTTCCTCGTCAACCAAATAAACAAATCATCTCTAACTCATCTCCTGATTTCATGTGAAAGAAACCTTTGACTTTAAACTTGTTCTCTTTTAGACAGTTTCTTATCCCCACCCATTTCAATATAAACACAATACTAACAATGTCTATTCTGATTCGATTCAGTTACAACTTCTTTCTATTCTAACCCATTCGTTGTGACTTCCTTTCCTTTCTTTTTTTTATCACTTTCTATTGTGATCCTTTTAAGTTTAAAAAAAAAAATTCTTCCTTTCTATGTGGCTTCCTTCTGATTTTATTAAGTTTGTTTTGATGCTTTCGAATTTTATACTTTATTTACAACCTTTCAAATTTAATCTCATTTCTTTCTTCTCTCGACCTTGTGATCTATGTGGTAGATGAGCTACAGGGTCACCTGTTTCTATGGCCCATGGTTAACGAGGGTGTCATGTGGCCAGCACAACGAACAACCGCCTTTACTTTTCACTAACTAATGTCATCGATTAGAGCTGCGTGGACTCAGAGACACCCTGAAGATCCCGAAAGTACAAAATCCCAGTCTTCACAGAGATTCAAACCCAAAGATCAAAGGTTCGGGAGCCAAGCGCTTAACCACTCAACCACCCGCTTCCCATTCCTTTCTTACATTTACACACATTTCATAATGTTCAGGTCGACTGCCGCTTGTATACAGCACACTACACATAGATATCGATATATCGGTTATAAAATGAAGTTATCAATAAAGTGTAGTCCGTTGTATTAGTGCCTGTTATATAGAATGCAAAGGTAAGAAGATCGAATGTTACAAAAAGGAGCTTACCTTGTAGAAAATAAAAAAAAACTAGAAGCTAGTATCCAGATGGGTGAGAATAGTAATCCTATATGTGGAGTTACGATGTATGCCAGGAATGCTTCAAAACTGTGTGTGTATTTGTTCAGGCGAGCAACTGATTCGAGTCACTTCGTTTGTGGGTAGCGTTCTCATTGCCAGTCTAGTTTCGTTATATCATGAGACCATTGAGCAACACGCCGCTGTCAATGGAGTTAAGGTAGAAAAAGAAATACAACTTCGCACAGTTAGCGTTCCACGCCAGAGTCAGGAGGAGTTACAACACATGCTACCTATGAAGAGTATTTTAAAAAATCTATTGTGACTTGCCAACTGGGAAACTTTTAAAACTGAGAATGTTTCAACGATTTTGTCTCGGTTGTAAATGCCTCACACACACAGGCGCGCATCTGCTTTACATAAACACTTAGGATATGATAGAGTGCGTTCTTTTTATTAAATACTTTCGTTTGTTATCAGTTTGCTCCAAATTTTTATTCAGCCAATTGATAGTCACAACGTGAGAATACCGCAACAAAGTAAGCGAAGATCAAAAACTGTTTTGCTTGGATTGTTTATTACATATCTTTTGTTCAATATTCACAGCTCAAGATGGCAATTCAAGTGTTCATGATTCGGCCCTAATAATACGTTCTTGGGTTCATGAATTCAAATCCGAACAATATTGACAGAAAAACTAAGAAGATTTATAATTAGACAAATGAACCATTAAAAAATTTAGAAAAAGAGAAAGTTACAACAAAAAAAAAGAGAAAAAGAGAAAATAGTGAAATAGATAAAGAGAGGAAGTGAACTAGCTACAAAAACAGATAGAGAGTATATGAAGCTAAGATAAGAAGTAAATAAGAGAAAGGGGATAGAAAAACGTATATTAATATATTGTCACGTGAGACCATTCTTCCTAAAGGGAAACTCCGATGGTTTTTCAAATTTGAGTTATTGACATATTTCAATTCTGCATTAAAAGTTGTAATAGTAAATATTTTACCATTTTTTATTTAAATGCTTAGAAACATTTATATTTAATAAATTAGACAGTAAATTCTTGACATGTTCAAAAAAACAACAACAAAAAAACGGGGTTCTTTGATATTTTGTTTTTAGGTTAGCCATACGTCACTTCCCTCAACAATACTGAAAGGGAAACTAGATTTTACCAATCGTATCACTTCATTCTTACAGTAGCTGTTAGGCTGTTAGGCTTAGTGACGACCTAGTCATACGCTATGGTACAGTTACATATAGATAGATAGATTTAAAAGCGTTAGGACAACCAACTCGAGACAAACAGTCACATTTTCGTCTCAGCCCCTCCCTGTCCCAAGAAGTCAATAGATCGCAGGTCTGACTGATTTGAACAAACTGGTCAGTGTAAGGCTAGTCTAGACTACGTGTAGTTAGCCGGATGGCTGCCTGGTCGTGCGGTTTGCACGCTGGACTATCGTTCAGATTTATCGCTGGTCCAGGGTTCAAACCCTGCCCTCTCCCATCCCCCGTCGTCCTGCGGGAGGTTTGGACTAGGAAGTAATTATCTGAAGGAACATCCGAAACATGTAAAACAAACCAACAAACAAACAGTCCTGACAAAACAACCAAGCGATAGTGTTTGTTGAGTGGTTAGGCAAGAAGATACACACTGCCGTGGTTAGTCAAGCATGTTAATCTCCTTTAACACGCCTTTTTTTCTTTGCGTACATGATCTAGTTCTGCAAAGACGAAGATATATTTCTTTTACGAGAATGTAAACGTTACTGTAATGGTTTTCCGTTATACAGTTAGTCGATAGATTAAATTAATAGGCATGTGTGACGTCACATAGAAACCCGGTGAAAGTCTGCCCATTTTGGATGCGCAGGAAAATTACGTCAGAAAAATATCACTTACTAAGTTATTATTGCAAATAAAAACAAAATAATAATATATTCATTATCTGTAGAACAAAACACATATTATATCAAAAATTGTCAAAACCATCGGAGTTTCCCTTTAAGTTTTATACAATAAGCTTCGGTTCAATATCTCTTCCTTGTTAGGTGGTAGACCCACAGCAAACTTGTAAATTAAATCTCAAATAAAAATATTCCCAAGTCTACATTGGAGTTTAAACTCGGGCCCTTCAACCAAGCAACCAGCTTCTGTCACTCAGTCACAAGCCCCGCCTATTTCCCCACCATTGGTAGTAACAATTAGTAAACATTTAAAAAATGGAAATAGTTCTAAAGACTTTATCCCTACTTGGATCGTAAGAACAGAAATATCCGCTTGCTCTATAAAGTCTAGATTTCCATCACTAAGATCAACTTAGATACTTTTACTTCAAGTTATTTAAGCCATCGGAAACATACGTTATAACTTGTCCTTGCAAAGACCTTTTCTCTGCTTCTATTAAACGCCACTCCTTGGGCTCTCTATCTTTCCGTTCATCAGATTCCCAAATAGAAATTTCTTTCCCAATGTCTCTTGTGTTTTATGATCAATTGAATAGAACTTTCAGGCGTGCGCCTTTTAATCTAATTGGCGGCCCAAAGTGGGTTTAAAACAGGACAGATAACTCCGTTTAAAAGAGATAGCCTTGTAACGATATTATTTGGGGACAGGAGTTGAGCCCCTTGACCATTCATATTGTCACTCGAATGAAAACGAATTTCTGAGTCGTTGAAGAACAAGGAAGATTTGGGTTTTTGTTTTGGGTTTCTTTGGGGGCTAGAGGAAGGACTTGTATGTTAGAGAGAGGAGGGGGGGGTTATACATCAAGGAAAAGATAGCACAATAGCACCGGACACTAAGTTCAAGCTAGATCAGTCGTTCAAACTTAGGGGGATTATATGCATGAACAATAAGTGTGTATGTATGTGTGTGTGTGAGAGAGAGGGGGGGGAGGAGAGAAAGACAATTATTTTATATGTAATTGGCAACATTAAAGCGCCCTTGACACATGATGATAATGCTTAGATTACCGTGAAAAATGTCCCATAGGGAAAAAGAACTAATCAGCCACATGTTAAAGTGATTCGTCTTCAAGGCAATGTCTTCGATTCACGATGTGTTCATTGTTTGACATGGCCACGCTAATCCAGTTGCGAGCTGTATATTAAAAGTTCAAATGTATCGCCTGCATGTTTGAGAAATATCATTTTTAACTAACTGAAAAGCTGGAAATCAACCAGATATGATCGAAACTCAGAGGTGGAGATTTACATTGATAACTGGACGTCTACTGTGTATGCTTCGTATTGTTTAAGATATTCAAGAGAAAGAATAAAAAAAAAAATGTTTATCTATAGTTTCCAAGAATGAGAGTAATAGACTGCTTAGACGTATTCTGTAACGAACTCATTAGAACAATGTTGTTTAGTTTCATAGAACGATCAAGACTTTACAAAGTGTATGCTATAAAAAAAAACTTAGACAAAAAAAAAAACCACAGAAAAAAAAAAAAAACACAGACAAAAAAAACAGACAAAATAAAACCACAGACAAAAAAAACACAGACAAAAAAAACAAAAAAAAAACAACACAAAAAAACAGACAAAAAAAAAACAAAAAAAACACAGACAAAAAAAAACACAGACGAAAACAACACTTAGGCGCCTGTGTATATTAAAGGAGAAACTTCCGTTGGACGAGTAAAAAACAAAAAAGCTAGGACTAGTAAAGGCCTTCGGTTTCGTTAAGGATCCATAAATGACGTTCGCACTGAAAGGAAACGTTGTCGGTCTTACGTTGACTTATTTTGTCAGCCAGGATGGGAAGGGGGAAGGGAGGAGAGAGACGTGGCCGTCCATCAGAACACTGGAATTGGACATTCAAACTAACAAGTGAGATATGTATATGTATGTATATATATACCATGGGCGTAGCCAGGATTTTTTTTCGGGGTGGGGAATTTTCTTCTCCCCCCCCCTGCCCCCCCTCGAAAAAAAAATTATATATATATATGTTTGTATGGATGGATGTGTGTGTGTACATAATTAATCTCTATTACATTCTGACCCATCTATATTTTGGAAGACGTTTATTGTGCTCTAGAATAGATTCTTCCTGGAGTTAGTGAAAAAATTGTGGTTACACTATCATTACATTGTTGCACCGAATCAGAAACCCCATTGGTAGCGAACCATGCTAAGAATTACTCCCTTAGAGCACGGATGAGGAAGCGGGCAGTGAGTTGTAAGGACACATTGTCTCCGTACATGGACAGCCCTAATGCCTCACATGGACCAGTATTTTCTCTCATTTCCTTGTTCCGATCGTCACTCATGCAAAACGGAACACTCATAGAGAATGTGGTCTACTGTTTCGTCGTCCTCTACGCAATGGCGCTCCTTGTGTCGTAGTTCTCCCTCCACCGTCCAAAGTACGCGCCTATTGGACAGTTTCCGACCATGCCTCCTTTAGGTCTGGTCTACTCAACTGCTTTTGAAGCTCTCGGCCCTTATCGGAAGCATCTCAACTGTCTTTCTAGCTCCGGACAGCTAGTTCAATTTAACCGTTGCAGGAGCAGTAAGTGGTAAAGTTCCCTCTTTCAGACCTTGTGATCTATGGGGCTGATGATGTAATGGTCCTCTTTCAGACCTTGTGATCTATGAGGCTGATGATGTAAAGGTCATCTGTTTGTATGGCCCACGTTTAACGAGGGTGTCATGGGACCGGCGAACAACTAATGTAAGGTATCAATTAGAGCTGGGTGGAGTCAAAGGCGTCCTAAAGATCCCGAAAGTAAAAATCTACACCAAGATTCAAACACGGGACTCCGGTTTGAAACTCAATCGCTTTACAGCTCAGCCACCGCACCTCCGTGTAGGAGTATAATTATCTAAATAATGAACAAAACTTTTTTTAAAGCCAAAATGAAATTTATTGAGTACATGTACACAGATTAAAACTTCAAAGTAGATATTTGTATAAATACATGTGTAATAATACTATACGGAACAATCGAGACCTAATATAACTCACTTAAAATTTAACATTAACACACGCCTCTCTAACTTTGTGTTCTAAGTGAATTCTCTCCTTTTATCAATCTTTTACCCTTATATATATATTTAAATACATGTGTGTAAATATATATTATATATATATATATATATCATAGGAATACTTGGGCCTTAGGCCTCATTTCTTTGCCTGTTTTGTGGGCGTTGTATATATAAAGCGCCCACAAAAGAGGCCCAAGGATTCCTATGATGACAAAGCTAACATTGAAAAGCGCTGAGGTTTCATAAAAAAAATATCTAAATTATATGACCTAATTTCTATGCTCGTGGATACATCAGAATTTAATTAGCTAATCAGAACACCCGCAGACACTCCATAACAGCCCCAAAAAGTCAAACATTTTAAAGCTACGTCGAATCTTATTTGTTTTTTAAATCCTCACTTCAGAATTGCTAGAAACTTGGCAGTTGTGAAAGATGTCAAAACGTTCAATCGAAGGTGAAGATGATAGACATTTGATCAAAACATTCTCCACGAAGACACAACACGAAACATGACAACATCTTTGAGAAGCGATGCAGCCAGGACTAGAGGAGAAACATGTCAGAAATACAGTCAGTCGAGACATTTCATCCCCCCCCCCTTCCCTCTTCCCGAAGCTGTTTAAATAAACTAGATAGAGCAACACCAGATGGTGTACAGGTGGGAGTTCAAACCTCGCTGAGACACTTACTGAACAAACCAGCTGGACAGCTTGTGCAGAGTATAGGACACACACACAGGCAGACATAGCTAAACACAGGCGATGTTCACTTAATGATTCTATTGAAGAGGTGTTTATGTGTAATGATACGTCTGTGTGTAAATGTCTTGGTAATCAAAATGTGTTCACAGCTTTGCATCATTACAAAGTCTGACTCAAAAATACGGGCATCAAATCAAAAGGTTAAATTAATTTTATGTCTTTTAATGTCATTGAAATAATATTGCCTTTTTAGAGGCATTAGTATGAAAATTCCAGTAATGTTTTTATCAGGCTGTCTCTCTGTCTGCTGTCTGCCTTCTTATTTGAGGGGATATCAACATACAGATTAAAAATCTTAGTGGCTATCGGGAATCGAATCGATGTCCGATATTTGTCAGCCAAGTGTTCGTGAAACAGTCACGTAGTTTCGAATTCACAGGTAAATATATATCTCTGTCTGTCTGTTTGTCTGTCTATTTGTCTATCTGCGTGTCTATCTATCTATCTATCTATCTATCTATCTATCTATCTATCTATCTATCTATCTATCTATCTATCTATCTATTCTTATCTAAAGTTTCTATTCCTAACCTTGGACACATATTAAGTCCGTCCTAAACAAACATCAGACACTGAAACTAGTTGCAGAAGAGTGCAGGCTAACACACTTTGTATCATATGTAATAATACTGAGGCTTGTCTTCGAGTCCGAAAATAAATGAGGAATGTAGTCTTTCCTTTGGCTAGGCAGCCCCAGATGTGACCTAAATATTTTGCCATACCTCAATTAAGATTTTCTTTTCGCCACCTACGTCTGTCCTCGGCAGCAGATTTTCGTTTGGTCTCAAATGTGATACCCGCGGCCTTTGTAAGTGACCTCCAGCTGTCTCGGTCGGAAGCCCCATGCAACCAGGTGCTCTCTTCTATGTCAGTTAAAGCAAGGTTCTATTATGACTATTATACTCCAGTTCGTCACCCCTGTACGTGAGGGAGTAAGGTACAGTAGCACAGTGAAAGTCTTTTTAGTTTGTTCTGGTACAATATTCTGTTACCTTAACAATGTGCTCCTAGTTCCATATTGTTACCCACGCATGTTTTATGCACTCCAGATAGATGTCACGTTGGACAAGGGATCAGTATTCAGAGATATGGGAGATAACTATTTGGGGGTTTTATCCCCTTAAACAATTGTACACGTGATTTCTCCCACATCAAGTCTCGGATCAAGTTGAAATTTGAAACAATTATTTACTGTACATAAAAAAAAAACAACTTGAACGAACAAAAAAAATGATACAAAATAGTCAATAAATTATTTTGTTTGATATATAAAAGGGAAATTACTTCTATATTATTGAGATAAATAGTTGTACATGTAAACGATTTTTTTTAAAGTAAACTAATTTTAAAAAATCAGGATTTGAATATGTGTGGGTGAGAAAGTTGAGAGAGACTTAGGAGAAATGAATGAGAAAATAGAGAATTTTTTCAATCTAGTTTGCATGTTAACATTAAATTGAAATGTTTATCAGATTCTAATCAAACGGCAACACGAACTAACATCCCAGACGTCGTGATACAAGACCATCAATCCAATGACATCATGCTTACAGCCTTAATCCATCAATGTTTAGATTTATTTAAAACTTTATCCAAGTAAAATCTTCATGCAAACAGCCACTCCGCTCTAAATGACGTCAATATAGGGACGCCTAATAGCCTCTTCATTTTAATTTAGATCATAACAAGAACTTGAAGCGCTAGTCCTCACTATTTCAAATTACGTCATAAGGAGGACTTCACACAGAGCCTCTACCACTTAGATGACGTCATAACGAGGTTTTCAGATAAAATCCTCTCCAATTCAAGTTGCGTCATAAAACAAGGACGTCCTTCACACAGCCTCCACTCTCTTGATGCTTCCTTCCATTTCCAATGACGTATTCCCAAAGACGTCCCAACGTGATAGTAACGACCCGATAGCACCAAAGAGAAAAACCTTTTCTACATAACTTAATCAAGATAACGGCTCCTTCACGTGACCAAGCCCCGCAAAGCGTTAAATTACTCAGCACCGGGCAGCCCCCCATGCGTTCGCTATGTCAACAGTTTTGGCGGGAAGACGCTGTTGAAAATGGCGAGGTCATCATTTCTGACCCAGTCAGCCACTTCTTGTTGTCGCGTGGGACTCACGACTCTCCAGAGACTTCTGCTTCCATTAATCGATTCCAGCAAATGTTGTAGTTCCAGTCTTCTTTCTAGTCTTTCTGCTGTAACCTTCCCTCTTGAACAGACACGTAAACTGAAGACCTCAATCCGTTGAGCCAGGTTACACGAGAGATTCATCAATAAGTTATCATCTTTTGTATTCCTGAGAAGTGCTTTTATTAATGGTAGTTGTATCCAGGGGCGGACTGGCTATATAGGCAAACGGGCAAATGCCCGGTGTGCCGGTACCAAATGGGCCGATCTGGTAGCGACCAAAGAAAAAAAATCAATGCAGACAACTTTTAAAAAAAGTGACAGCAGAGCAAGACACAAAGGCCCAAATATTTTTTCTTCTTGTTGTTGTTTTTTTTAATTCTTATTACAATTAATTTTGTTTGAAATTCAACAAGAATATAATTTTAAGAATTACACTATACACTGTACGTATTATCATTTGTAAAACGTTAGACCGTACTTTCTGCTATGCACGAGCGGCATGGCCTTCAACACTACTTTGATGTCTTCAAGAATGTGTTTGGCCTGATCATTTAGCTGGTCGGCATGGTCCTTTGATGGCACTCCTATTTTTGTTTTGCTCCTTCCCACAACCGTTTTTTTGATAGTTCCATTGAAGGTTCGGGCTATGTGGGACACTTGACACCTTTTTTTTTAAATTTATTAATCAATTACTCTAAACTTTATATGTATAATCCCTATGAATAGCCATTAAAAAATGTGATTAAACTTGTTTACTTATAATGGTTGTCATGGCAACAGCCGCCATATTGGACTTTTGTTTATCGTTTTTAAATCGCTAAGGCTCTAAAACTATTGAAGCTATTGCCAAACAAAAATATACAATGTGTAAATCAATCATTCCAGAACATTTTCTAGCATTTAGTTTCTAAATATAGTAACAACCTTTTTTTTAATTTTTTTTTTCTATCCTTGCTATAGAAAAACATTTTTTTTTTCATTTTTCAAGTATTTTATTGCAATTAAGACAAAATATTAATTCAGACTTAGAACATGTAATATAGAAGTTTCTGTACATGGTATAAATAATAAGCTGGACAAGTTTGATTGATTTCTATGCAGAATTAGTGAAGGAGTTGTAAAAAATATGAATAAAAATAGTATTTTGAGAAAATGAAAAAAAACGAAACAAAATTGGTAAAGAGACAGTTGTAGATACCTTACAAAAAAACAATAAATAAAAAATAAGTAATTATTTGCCAATCATGAAAATTATATTTTTATGTCCAGAAATGGTTGGGCTCTTTAAATTAGGTTAAAACTGAAAATCGAAATTTGTGACCTTTTACCTAAATTTAGTGTTCCACATAGCCTTAACGAAAAAGAAGGATGGGAGAGGTGAAGTTAGAAAACATTGATATCATGCGGCGAAAGGGGAGACAATTAGCTCTTTAACATAACACAGCCGCGACATTGCCAACCACCCAACTTATTCATAGCTCAATATGGGTATAAAGTTCTACTTTCTGCGATTTGAAAAGAACAACAGGGTTTCTTGTTGTTTATTTGTAATAACATAGATCTAAAAATACTACACTTAAGGCTTACAAAAGAAAATATTATTGCATTAAAACATAAATCAAGATCTAAATCAATTTTATTCCGTTATGATTAATGGTAAACTTATGCTTAGTATGAAGTCATTGATAATGGGGATTATTGCAATAATTACAATAATTTATAGCGCTGTCACATCCGATATTTAATGAAAGGAGATTTAGAATCATTTATATTTTAAATAATATATTCATATACAAATCTCGTTTTTGAGAATGTACTAGGACGAAGCAAGAGCTTTTCACATTTAGAAGTACCTCTCTAACCATTCTGCTTTCTCATATCTTGTAAAGGAATATATATAGTTCGTCCATCGTAGTTCGATTATGACCACTTTGTCATCCAGGGGGCTGAGGGCTTTGCACTGGGGTTTTATGTCTCCTCGTGTGGCTGGTGAGACCTATGTGAGCTCGGAATGTTCGGCGCACACTAGGCAGGCTATTCCAGCTGGAGCTAGTGTCATTGGCCTTGCTTTTCTTCTCTGGCGTTTTTTCTTCTGCCAGCTTTGTTCTCTTTTCCTCAGCAACCTGTGCGCCAGTTTTCACAGCGCGGCGTCATGATGCTCTGTCATATGCCTCTGTCTCCCAGGTGGATGGGTCTATGCTGAACGCCTTCAGAGAAGCTTTGAGGGTGTCCCTGAAGCGTTTTCTTTGACCACCTTAAGAGCGCTTTCCTTCGCTTAGTTGGCCATACAAGAGTCGTTTAGGGATGCGGTGGTCTTCCATACTGCATACGTGTCCTGCCGATCGCAGCTGGGACTGCATCAGGATTGTGTGGATGCTTTGCAGACCCGTTCTTTGAAGGACTTCAGTATCTGATATTTTGTCTTGCCATTTGACATTCAGTATTTTTCACAGACATGTCATGTGGAAGTGATTCAGTTTCTTTGCATGTTAACAGTACACTATCTGCGGCATAGAGCAATGTAGAGGACGATGACGGCTCGATAGACCCCTAGTTTTGTATTTGTGGTGATACCACTTTAAAGGAATGGGTTGTTAGACAGGAAAACCAATGATTTAGCATATTTTAAGTCACAGATCAACATGCATGACTAGATTGTAAAGTTAAATGCGTAGGACCTAATTATTGTATTTTTTTTGAAGAAACGTCTGTAATCTATAAGTAATCCCAAAAAGTTTGAAACTTATTAAGGCTGCTATTGTAGTGTTTATAGTTTTCAGACTACATACATGTAGATCTATAAATAGAATACATTATGTAAGCCTACGAAAGCATACATCCAGTTTTCGATGCGTTATCAAACTTTATATATTTTGAATAGAATTAAGTTTACACCTATGATAAAACACATGGGCGTAGCCGAGAGAGGAGGAATTCAAACCATCACTGGCCTCAGATCTCATTGTCTGAAAGGGAAACTTTACTTACTTCCCCAGTGATGCCAACTTAAGCAAACTACTGTCACCAAGTTTCCCCCCCCCCTTTCCAATACAAAAGTAAAGCATTTTAACATTTTTTACCTGTCGCTGGACTCCGGTGAATAGAAGATTCAGTTTTTGATTTATTTTAGCGGAAGAGTAGCAGGCTAATTGCACTATGATACCTCAGAATATGCATTTTTTAGAGCTTAAAATAACGGAAATAATGCTTGCGCCGCTCCTCCAGACTTCCTAGCTGTAGCTGTTCCTTGGCGGTGTGTACTACCTTTCACTAATTATAGGAAGAGAGTATTCTAGAGTAGAAAAAAACGTTTAAAAGAATGAAAGATAAGAATGTAATGAAGATTAATTACATATACACACACTAATATATATATATATATATATATATATATATATATATATATATATATATATATATATAAATTGCGGAGGGGGTTTAACCCCCCCCCCCCCCCCACACCGAAAATATATGACATGCCATTTGTGGGCCGGTTTATATGGTAATGCCCGGGCCGATTTAGATACCCAGTCCTCCCCTGGTTGTATCTGAATGGATTGTTTCAGATCAGAGTTCTTCAGTCTCAAGCATTATCAAGAACCAGGTCAGAGGCACATCTTTTTGTATGTATCAGAACCATAGACTGGTCGACAGGGGTTTGGTGTCAGACACATTTCTGTGCGTGTAAAAACTATGATCTTCAATTTTTGAAAATAAATTGTTGCATTCAGTCTAGATATTAGTCAATTAATTATTGGTAATTAATTATTTAGGTTAATATCTGTCAAGAGCGGGGGGGGGGGTG
>JAZGLO010004135.1:0-22132 GCA_036873155.1 Biomphalaria sudanica
ACTCAGAAAGACACAAAGATAAAGGCACATTCCTAGTTCCATATGCTAGGACAAATTTGTACAAAAGCTCCTTCTTCCCTAGCGCTATAAGAGCATGGAATAGGTTGCCTGAGTTAGCCAGGAAAACCAGTGACTTGGCGGAGTTTAGGTCATTGGTTAATATGCATGACTAAATGCATGACGCGTAGGACGCAATCTTCTTCTTTTTTGAAGTAACGTCTGTATCATATAAGATAAGATAAGCTGTGCCAGAGATGGCTGTTTAACCTGTAGCTGTGCCAGAGATAGGCTGTTTAACCTGTAGCTGTGCCAGAGAAATGCTGTTTAACATGTAGCTGTGCCAGAGATAGACTGTTTACCTGAAGCTGTGCCAGAGATATGGTGTATAACCTGTAGCTGTGTCAGAGATATGCTGTTTAACCTGTAGCTGTGCCAGAGATAGGCTGTTTAACCTGAAGCTGTGCCAGAGATATGCTGTTTAACCTGTAGCTATGCCAGAGATGGGTTGTTTTACCTGAAGCAGTGCAAGAGATGATAGGCTGCTTAACTTGAAGCTGAGCTAAACAGGCAAAAAGAAATATTGCTAAAAATTCATAATTAAAGAACTAGTATCATCCAGAATTTTATTACTCAAATGTTGATGTAATATTTATTACTTCTTATGAATGCAATATTTCTTCCATAGATTCAACTACATTGAAAGTGTCTGGCAACCACTTTTTATCATCATCCACAAGTTTGGCTGTCTACATAGGTGAACAGCACTGCTCAGTTATTGGAGAAATAACAAACACAGACTTTGCTTGTACCATTGGCAGACTTCCTGTAGGACCAAATGAAATCAAGGTGTATGCTGGTACCTATGGTCTAGCTTTTACCACAAAGAAAGTAACTAGTAAGGCAGTTGCTACTATAACTATCCCTGTCAGTGCTAGCATATATGGTGGAGCAATGATGGTAATTGATGGCAATGGTTTTACCCAGCAAACCTCAGTCAAAGTGGACTCTACAGTTTGTAGTATAGTCAAAATTTCATTGTCTCAGGTAAAATATGTTTTCTTTCAATCAAGTCTTAATATTAAACTATTTCATTTAATAGCATCTGGCTAATATTAATCTTATTTAGTTCAACTTAAACATGCTTTTATAATGTTCTTTATATCCTTTTCAAATTAGTCTCCAATCAACCCACTTAAGTGAGTATATTGCATTCCAGTTGTGACTTGACAAAACATTGACAAGTTAATAGCAAAACTATATTATATTCATTTATTCATTAAATTATTCCCAGGTGAAATGTATACTGCCAGCTCATGCTGAAGGTTCTATACCAGTATCTATAATCTCTAATAATGTCCAATATAGTCCATTGAGTTTAAGTTACAGCCAGACATCAACACCAAAAGTAACTAACATAAGTCCAGACTGTGGACAGACTAACACAGAGATCACAATAACAGGAACTGGATTTGACTCGCCAGCTGTTGGAGCTACTCCAGAAGTGAAGGTGATCTAGCAATGAATTAAATCAAAGTACTCTATATTCTACTATTTAAACTACTCAAAAATATTGTATTCTCACTTGTTCTAAGAAATTTATATGTATTTTGTTGCCAAACGTTTTCTTAATTTAAAAAACAAATTATCTTCTAATATTGTTTTCTACCTATCAGTATCATACTGTTCAATTCTTAGCTTCATTTGAATAGTATTGTTGACTTTTTATTCTAAGACCTGTTTATTTCAGATTGGTGGTGTTGCTTGTACCAATGTGAGTGACACAAGTGCTACATCCATCACTTGTACCACTGGACCACATAATACAGGAGTCTTTGTTGTTCAAGTATTTGTGGAACAGAAAGGATTCTCCAATATGGATCAAACATTTACTTATCAGCTTGCCTCTTTTACTTTAACTCCTCTTAAAGGTCAGAGCCACTGTAGAATTACATTGTACTTGGAATTCAGTTTGGTTTATATTTAAAGTGTTGAGAAAACAAGTTTATTTTTTATATCTTATAACCAAAATGAATTTTAATGACTAATTGTTAATTTTATTGCTGGGAAAAATCATCCATGTTTCTTGTTTTTAGTTTTATTATTATCATTAAATTTAGGGAATAAGGCTCAGAGTTTAGTTTTGTACAATCACATTTTTTTTATGTATACATGTATGCACCAAAAGGGTCCACCAATGGAGGTCAGTTGGTGACTTTAACTGGCTCAGGTTTCCTTCAAGGAAAGACTTCAGTGACTATTTGTGGATTACTGTGTCAAGAAGTCAGTCTTACAACCTTACAGTATATCTGTAAGACAGCAGCTGTAAATGGTCAGTTAAACATTTTTAAACAACTAATCTAGTCATTCTTGAAATGTAGGTTGTTTTATCAATAGTTTTCTTATTTATGTTTATACTAGTGATATCACAAAGATTATAGAAGCCAGTATTCCATTTCTCTATGGCCCTTAGAGACATATTATCTTACCTCAGTTTTTGAGTGACCAGATTTGCAAGCTATTAGCTAAAAATATAGATTCAATTTCTGATGGATTCAATTCAGCATCAATGATAACAAGTTGACACATCTACATGGAAAGTTCTTTTTTTTTTAGGGGCTATTGCAGATTAAAAAGTGTAGCACCATAATCTTACTATTATTATTTAGCATATATAGTTTATTTACATGATCAGTTTTATATATGTGTACTTTAAAGAAATTGAAACATCACATAATTGTCATGAATAATACTGTAGCACTACTGGGCATGAAATAAATTGACATAAATGCTATGTCATAGTTCACTAGATACTGATCTGTAGTTTTAAATAGAGTTACATTAGCTTGTTTCTAATACCTCATTATTCTACCTTGATAAAGTTAAGCTGGAAAAGTATTTTGTATACTGGTGCTAGTTTGTTGGTTAGTTGTTTGAATAATCTAGCTGGGATATCTTCAGCTCCATATGTTTTATGCAGCTTTAAGTTAGCAGTTTGTATATTTTCCTATATCTATAACTCCTATGGTTCAACTTTGTTTAAATGTCTTTGTGTTCTTTAGCTGAGGATGCTGATGCAAAGTATTTTAAAAGGTTTGCCACCCTTAAAAGAAAGAGAAAATAAGTTTTATTAGGTTCTTTACAAAGGTTTGAAGAATGGGAAATATTAGTGATCAATTAATTATACCTAAAAATGATTGTATTTGTCAGTTCCTTTTGGCTGTGTTGGTCTCAATCGTTAGTAACCATATTTTTAATATATGATTTTATTTAATAATTAGAATAGAATCTTTGTTTTGTAATTGTTTTGAGTAATACAAGCATAGGTATATATTACTATATACTTGTATATTTGTCAGTAATATAAATATTTAAAGGTTTATACTGGTATTTGAATAATAATAAAGAAATATTGTTGTGTCAGAAGATTAAGAAAAAGTGATATGATTTACTGTCCTACATAGACCCAACTGTGACCATTCTGTTTTGTCACAGAGTTCAGAACAAATTATAGATTGAGATTGAAGATTTGGCTGTAACTGTTATTTCTCTTGACACTGTTTCTATTTCCAGGGCGTATTGTTTCTATTTCCAGATACGCCCAGTTCATGTGATGTTGTGGCTGCTGTGGATAAAGTTTCTCAAATACTTGCCTCTGTGTATGCCTATGATAGTAGCCTGGCCTCCAGTGTTACTTTAGTCAGTCCTTCCAGGGGTGGCACTGCAGGCGGAACTTTAGTGACCATAACTGGATCAGGTTTTGGGTACACATATTTATCTTGCAAAAGCAAACTTAAGATTTGATAATGAACTTTAAATGAAAAAAAAACAACTATTATTTAAATACTTTAAAATATTATAAATATTTTAGAATTTTACTCTTGTTATTTTGCATATTATGTTTTTAAGAGAAAATAATTGGATTCAATTTGTATCTTATCCCAATTCCAGCATTCTATAAAGTATTGCATAGTATATGTCTGAGCTGTTTCCACGTTGCATGGGATGATGTGTACTAGTGTTTTTACTCTATCTTGCCAGAGATTCAGTGAGGATAATGATGGAGTATTTTATGTTTTTTGGTAGGGATGGTGTGCATGTTTGCTTTTGCATGTAAATTGTTGGCAGTTAAGGTGTGGGTAAAGCTTGTCTTCTTTAAGGGATTTAGAATTATAATAGAATATATATATATATATATTTATATATATATATATATGTCTCCTCTCAAAACATAATGAATATACCCAGATGAATCACTGGTTTAAGTTTCTTCTTGATTCTGGGCATAATTTGGTGTGACTAATCACAATGATAGGGGGATGTCAAAGTTTGCCACAGTTCATGCATGTGAATACACCTATCTAAAAAGGCAGTGTTCTTTTTCATTTTGTGGTCTAAGTCTGCTTCATTTTTTTTTCTTACAACAAGGTTCATACCAGCACAGCTTGTGTCCACTCTGTCTAATCTTGTGCTGTTTCCTCCAACATACTTGAATTGATGCCTGTAGTTCTCAGATCTTGCATGCAGACATTCCTGTAGGCCAATTTCAAAATGTCCTAATTGGAGACACAATCCCTCCAGGAGATGCACTATTTAATCTACTCTTTTGTTGAAAATTCCAGAATTTCAGTCTGGTTGAGGCTTATTGTATGCAATACTGAACTGACATTAAGCTGCCTAAGCATTTACTAGTCCTTTGTAATCCTTCTTGCCAATGGGAAGTGAGCGTCACATCATCATTATCAGTAAACAGCAGTTCCCTAATCAAGATAGGCCATCTTTTCATTTTGGCGTCAAGTCAGGTTAAAAAGCTTTCCATTGAATCTAATCTGATATATACTCCATCTTCCAGGAATTTAAAGACGCTGATGAGTACAACTGAAAGGAAAATAGTTCTGGAGCCAAACCAGATCTCTGTTTTACCCCGCTCTTGATGGAGATTGGCCTAGTGGTGGAATTGTCAAACTGTACAGTGCCTTGTATATATTCATGAAACGCTAACATTACTTTCCATAGCTTATTTGGACAGCCAATTTTCTCTAGTATAGCATACAGACCACAATCAATAAAAGCTATAAAGAGTGGCTGTTTTTGTTCTCTGCCTAGAAATAGCACAATTTTAGTTACTTTTAAAATTTCCTTATGGGTTTTGAAGTCTTTTCCTGTGAGAATTTCTTCACTTGTGAGTTTAATTATTTTTTTTTTAATCTTTCCTTGTAATGGAACAAAATTTCTTGGTATATATAAAAAAAAAAAAATTCTAATCAATTTCTAAAGTTTTTTGTTTGTAATTTCTAGTTGTTTTTTTTTTGCTGTTATTTTCTTTTTTTTATTTTGATAATTGAATAGCACATCAAACGAAAGTTTATCTGTCAAGATTGCCAGTGTGATTTGTGATGTTCAATCAGTCATTAACTCAGAGATTAAATGTATCACTGGTCCCTCAGCATCAATAGTCTCAGAGGTGGAAGTCAATGTTAACAATCAAGGCATCGCTAAACAGGTCAAATTGAACTAAATTACATATACCGGTACCTTGTATTAATGGGCATTTTATATTTTTGTTTATAAAATATGCTTTTTTAAAAATATTGAAATGAAATTGTAAAACCAATTTAAGCTTATTAAAAGATAAAATGACACTAAAGACTCCACTATAAGAACCATTCTAAAATATAAAATAGTTGTCATTTAAATTAACTGTCTAGATCGTTTAATAATTGCAATGAAGTTTCTGGAATTCCCCATAACTATTATTATTAAATTTTTACTGAGTTTCAAATTGCTTAAAAAAATATTATGTCGTGCTTATTTTAAAGGTCTTTTAAAGTTATAGCATATAAAATAATAAATTATTTATAATGTGAAATTTTAAGTGACATATATAATTCCTTATATTCCTTGGAATTTAAAAGATAGAACATATTTACAGATATCCGGTACAGAATCGAAAAGAAAATCAACTTAAAATATACATCATATCTAGCTTGTGCTTATTTATTTCAATGCAAGCAGGGGTCCTAATTTAAAATGTCTCTATTATCACTTTAATTTTATTTTTTACACATTGAAAAAATATAAGTGCTAGTTTTGCTTACTGAAATAATTAGATATTTGTGCTAACATTACATCTATCCCTGCTGCTGTACAGGTCAATGCTCAGTTTGAATACATTGATGTTTGGTCTAATCCATTCACTTGGGGAGGACAGCCACAGCCTGAAGATGGAGATTTTATTGTTATTCCAGCTAATCAGACCATTTTACTAGATACAGATACAGCTGTTCTTAAGATGTTACTTATACAAGGTGAGCAGATTAAGTTGCTATAGTTCTTGAAATGTAAGATACAGATACAGCTGTTCTCAAGATGTTACTTATACAAGGTGAGCAGATTAAGTAGCTGTAGTTCTTGAAATATAAAATACAGAGACAGCTGTTCTCAAGATATTACTTATATAAGGTGAGCAGAGATTAAGCTGTAGTTCTTGAAATATAAAATACAGAGACAGCTGTTCTTAAGATGTTACTTATATAAAGTGATCAGGTTAATTTACCACTTCACTTAACTTCCATATAACATTGCCCCACATCTTTAGCGAACATCCCTCCCACTGTGGATCACTAACAAAGAATCAAACACGGATCAAGCCCTAAGTTAGGTTCTAGTTCTAGTCCTAGTTCCCTGTAAAACAAAGAACAATAAACTGTATTGTGCTGCTGTACAGAATTTTCATTAGCAAGGTGAACAATAGAAACAGATTGAACCCAACTACAGCAGATCAGTTTGCTGTAGTTCTGTAATTAAAATCTGCTTAATTTATGTTAGGTGTGTGTTCTTTGTCATTTTTAATCATTTTTTTTATGTTCGCTTCATTAATGTACTCTTTCCTTTTTAGGTGGCCAACTCATCTTTGATGAAGAAAATATTGAATTAAAAGCTGAGAATATTCTTATTACAGATGGTGGCATTTTACAAGTAAAACTAACTGCTTGTTGTGTGTGCAAGTGACATAGTTATACTTTTAAAGTAGTCCATTGCCACTTCATGTTTAATACTATTTTGTTGTTTTCTCAACTTGTTAACTATTATTTCCTTTAGATTGGTAGTCCAAATAAACCTTTTCCTGCTAAATACAAAGCTATCATCACATTGTATGGACATTTAAGGTCTAAAGAAATTCCCATTTATGGAGCTAAAACACTTGCAGTTAGAAATGGAACATTGAAACTGTATGGTGAGTAAAGGCATGAATAAATAACTATAGGAACAAACTGTCGGAAGAAACAAGAAAAATATCTGATATTTTTACAACTCCCACTTTAAGCTTACAGTCTTCATAGTAAAAGAGCAAAAGATGAAAGTTACTCAAAGTGCACAGTGGGATGGCTATTTGGGTTGGTGCATATTTGTGTTGATTAAAAAGAAAAAGGAAGAAAAAAGACTGGAAAGGATACTAGATACATACTAGATACATACCAAATAGTGTGTGTATAATGGAGATATTTGTAAATGAGAGTATTGAAAATTCTTGACAGTATTTGGAATAACACAAATGTTGTGGGTTTGTTCCTCATTTTGTCCAATTTTTTTCCCCCATTATTTGAACATTTGAATTTTTTTTAAAATTTGTAACTATTGTCTTTCTTCAGGAAGCCCAGTAGAAGTAGTGTGGACAAAATTATCCAAAACTGCCACTGCCGGAACCAAGACAATAGAATTAGAGCATTCTGTGGATTGGAAGGCAGGAGATCAAATAGTGATAGCAACTACTGGAGAGAGACACAGTCAAGGCGAGACGGAAGTAACAGTTTTATATGCATATTTAATAGTAGACATCCTAGGCTACAACTTACACAACTGTAATAGTTGTAGTCTTTAAAAACTACTCAAACCTTCACAGTGTAGATATTTGTAGTCTTTAAAATAACTACTCAAACCTTCACAGTGTAGATATTTGTAGTCTTTAAAATCTACTCAAACCATCATGGTGTAGATATTTTAGTTTTTTAGTGCACATTCGACATAAACCATTCTGTAACATCCATTCAAAATTAGAGTGTGAAAACTAGAATTTTTATGTATATTTGGAGCACAAATGAGTTTCCAAAGTCATCCTCTATGGACAGCTTGCAGCTGGGACAAGAAAAATAGGTCTACCCTTCCTTTGTTACATAGATGTGATCAAACAGTGACTTCCAGTTGTCTCGATCTGAAGCTGCATGCAACCAGGTGCTCTCTTCTAAGGCATTTGGCGCCAAGCTGGTCTTTAAAGCATTTCCATGGGGCACCTCTGTTACGTCGACCACCTTTTAGCTCACCAAAAAAGACTGCTTTTGGCATACATTCTTCCCCCCTACGGGACATGTGCCCTGCCCAGCATACTGTCCATACTTAACAAGGACATCGCTGTTTGTGTGCATGTAGTCCATGATAGAGTGCAAGCATCTTTGGTGAAAGCATTCAAGTAGTCTTAGTTGCTTTCTGTGTAATACCCATGTCTCAGATCCATATAGAAGGGATGCGAGAACCAACGCTTGGAAGACACTGATTTTTTGTAGGCAGACAGAGCAATTTATTCTGCCAAACTCTCACCTGAAGCCATTCAAAAACACTACTGGCCCTGACCAGACGGTTATCCACTTCTCTTGAAAGCAAGGCATCTTTTAATACTATGCTTCCTAGATATGTGAAGTGGTCTACCACGCTACGGGGCTGTCCATTTAGGGTGATCTTTGGGGCTGAGTAGGTTTCATTGAGATGAACCATAGTCCTTTCATGACTGGAGAACCATAGCCCCCCCTCCTTTCATGACTGGAGAACCATAGCCCCCCTCCTTTCATGACTATGCATATGTATATAAATTGAAGTTTTAGAGACCTTAGTAAATATTTGTAAGCAAGTTCAATAGATGCAGATTTGGCACTACCCATTACATGATATGAGTATTCTTTATGTTTACTTTTCATGTTGCTGTGCACTAGTGATAACTAAGCACAGCATGTTTGTATTTTAGAACGTAGCTTTTATATGAAGAAATGGATTTTTTCTTGCTAAATACAAAGCTATCATCATATTGTATTTAAGATTTAAAGAAATTCCCATTTATGGAGTTAAAACATAATCAGTTAGAAATGGAACTTTAAAACTGTATTATTCTATTAATATTATATTATTTAAAATATTGCTATCATTAGAATTGTTATAGCACAAAGTGAATATAACAATCAGAGATTTTGACACTAAGTATATGGTTACCCAACAAAATAGCACTGAAAAAATAGTGCCTACAAAATAGCGCAAAATTTCCAGACCAAAATACAAATTAGCACAAGACTAATTAATGTGGAGTTATAAATAATATGTGTAAAAAGTACATGATTTTAGAAAGTGAAGTTCCTGGCCAGGATTTTTGTTGAGGCCTCTACCTTCTTTATCCACACTGGTTCAAGTTGTGTCTGAGTTATTCTTACAGGTCTTGCCAGTACATGCTCTCATTGATCACTGTGCTGTACCATTGTTTTATGCACTGCTGCCATTTAAATGGACTCTTTGCAAAACTTGCAGCTACATATCATGATGATAAAAATGTATCGAATTTTTATAAAGATGCTGTTAGCCCTTTAAGTTATTCCTCCTGCTGATGTAAATACTGCCATTGAAGAACTACATAATGCTGGGCTAGATGTTGTTGGGATTTTGTATGACTACTAGGAAGAGAAATATATTGGTTGCCAGAGACGAAACATCAGAGTAACTCCAAGATTTCCAATAGCATTATGGAAATTTAGAGATTAAGAACATGATCTACCATGAACAAACAATTCAGTGAAGCAATGGTTTATACATTTCAGCTGTCTATTGACAGTCATCACCCCAATGTCTACAAGTTGATCTCAGAGAACAGAAGTACACTGAGAAAAGGATTCTATGATACAATGCTGGGGGAGGACAAAGTAAAACTAAAAAAGACAAAGTACCACCAACTTAACAGACATCTTGCAGCTATATTGCCCATATATGGAAACAAGCTACTGATGGAGTTTCTATGGGACACTGCATATAATTTAACTTTGTGATAAAGTCCTTTTTTTGTAAATCTGACAAGCATGAAAGTATGCTTGCATTTTTTTTAACAGCATTTTTGGAATCTAAATAAATATGATATAATTATTTTTGCATATTCATATTTTAAGATATCTGAAGTGTTAACTACAAAATGATTTAAAATAATAATAAAATAAAATAAAAAAAATCTTTTGTGCGCTGTTTTGTTGATGCTATTTTTTCCATGCTATTTTGTTCACACTATTTAGTCAAGTCACCCATATAAATAAATAAATATATATATATATATATATATATATATATATATATATATATATATATGTATGTGTATTGTCGAATTGAAGTTATATTGAAAAGATGCTCAATTAAAAGCTTTGATGTTCTGAACAGGTTGGAATCATTCAGTCTGTTGAAGGGAATAAAGTTACCCTAGAGAATGAGCTCAAATATGAACACCTTGGAACTGTTGGTCAGTTTGGTAGCCAGACTGTAGATTTCAAAGGTGAAGTTGGGTTGTTGACCAGGAACATTTTAATTCGTGGCAACAGAGATGTTAGCTTTGATTCCACTATTCCAGCTTGTCCAGCAGGATTTAACACAGGTACAAGTTCTCATTGATTCTATATAGTGTTTTCTTATTAATTTATTTTCATATTAATGGGAAGTTTATCAAAGTCAGTGCTGGTGTAACTTATATAATACAGACGTTACTTCAAAAAAGAAGATGATTATGTCCTACGCGTCATGCATTTAATCATGCATATTAACCAATGACTTAAATTCTGCCAAGTCACTGGTTTTTCTGGCTAGCTCAGGCAACCCATTCCATGCTCTAATAGCACTAGGGAAGAAGGAGTATTTGTACAAATTTGTCCTAGCATATGGGGCGAGGAATGTGCCTTTATTTTTGTGTCTTTCAGAGTATTTTATTAGATTTTGTTTTTGTATTTGAAGATTATGGTTCAGTGTTTTATGTATAATTGCTACTTTACTTTTGAGTCTTCTGTCCCGAAGGCTTCCTAAATTTAGTGATTTTACTATAGGTGTTACTCTAGTCAAATGTGAATATTAGTTTGTTATGAATCTCACTGCTCTATTTTGTGTTTGTTCCAGTTTCTTAATGTTTTCTTGAGTTGAGGGGTCCCAAACGGGGGATGCATATTCTATTATTGGCCTAACCAAGGTTAAATAACATTTTAGTTTTATGTTCTTATTTGATTTATAGAAATTTCTTTTAATAAACCCTAATGCTTTGTTTGATTTTTTTTATAGTTTCATCAATATGTGGATTCCATGACAGTTTTTCATTTATTATAACACCTAGGTATTTTGCATTTTTAGTCTGTGTTACTGGTTTGCCATGAATAAGATAAGTGGAATTAATTTGTTTTAGTTTTTTTGTTACTCTTAACAACTGACATTTTTCTGGGTGGAAAGACATGCTCTAATTCTCTTTGTAAAATTTCTGTGTCTTGTATTGTTTTTATTGTTCTATATATTATGCAATCGTCTGCAAATAATCTGACTTTTGTTCCTGAACTAATGTAATTTGGTAAATCATTTATGTAAATTAAAAATAGTAGTGGACCCAAGACTGTTCCTTGAGGTACACCTGAGTTTACTGTTATTGGTGTTGATTTAGAGCCATTTATTATTACAGTTTGTTCTCTCCCTATCAGAAAATCTTTAATCCACTGATGCAGTGGACCATTAATGCCGAAATATTTTAATTTTTTAAGCAAACTATGGTGGTGAACTTTGTCAAAAGCCTTGGAAAAATCTAGTAAGATAGCATCTTTTTGTTCACTATTATCTAAACCTTTTGAAAAATCATCAATTAGTCCTATTAGTTGTGTTTCACATGATCTATATTTCCTAAAGCCATGTTGGTATGGGGTGAGGACATATGTTTGTCTAAGTGGTTTATGATGTTGCTACATATTATGTGTTCTAGGATTTTACATGTGATGCTGGTAAGTGATACTGGTCTGTAGTTTCCTAAATCAGATTTTTCTCCTTTTTTAAATAGGGGGGTGACATTAGCTTCTTTCCAGTCCTTTGGTACTCTGCCCTGGTTAAGCGATGCCTGAAAGAGTATTTTGAACACTGGGGCTAGCTCATTGCTTAGTTCTTTGAGTAATCTAGCTGGAATACCATCAGGTCCAGATGCTTTATTTGGTTTGGTGTTGGCTAATAGTTTTTTAATTCCATTTTCTTGTACTACTAAATCTTCTATGTTGTCTACTTGGTTCAAATTAAGAATTATGTCTTTGTCTCCTGGGGCTGAGAATGCTGATGCAAAGTATTTGTTTAGGATGTTTGCTTTAGTTTCATTATCATTATGTATTATGTTATGTTCATCTTTTAATGGCGCTATGCCTGTTGTTTCCGTTTTCTTAGACTTAATGTATGACCATAGGTTTTTGTTGTTATCTTTAGATATTACATTGTTTATGTATTCACTCTGCAGCTGTCTGCTTACTTTTTGGGTTAGGTGTTTAATTTTTATATACTTTTTGTAAACTCTTTCTGCCTTGGTTTCTTTAAATTTTCTATATAGGTTTTCCTTCTGTTTACAAAGCTTCTTTAGTCTATTATTAAACCAGCATTTATTTATTTTGTTTGATGTGTATTTAGTTGGTATATGATTTTCTATAATGCTTTTAAGATGGTTTTTAATGAAATTCCAGAATGTTTGTTGAAAGTTTAATGCAGCTTGGTGTAGTTGTGTTAGGTTACATTTATTCCAGAGTGAGATTTTTCTTTTGGGTTTTGTATTGGCTACTGCTTTTATCTGATAGACCAGGGATAATATCATAATCAACTACTAATCCAGGTCTGTTGGTTAAGAAGAGATCTAATGTGTTGTTTAATCTAGTTGGCTTTTTAATTATTTGATCTAAACTTAGGTTGTGTAAAGTTTCTATGAAAAGCTCATTTATGTCCTTAAGAATTTGGTGTTTATCTATGGTTAGTGTTTTCCAATTTATATCAGGTAGGTTGAAATCACCCATAATCCAAAAAACTGCAATTTTATTTGTCTCTTTAAGTGTAGTAATCTGATTACATAGTTCCTGCATGTATTCTAAACTAGAATTTGGTGGTCTGTAAATGCTGCCTATTATTAGGGATGTTGAGGTTGTATTAATTTTACAAAATGTAGATTCTATATTTTTTGAGTTAGGTAAGGTAATTTCTTCTGCTATAAGAGTGGTTTTTTATTGCTAAAAGAACTCCTCCATGATTATCAGCCCTATCTTTTCTAAAAATTTCATAATCACTATTGAAAATTTCTGCATTATAAATTTCAGGATGTAGCCAAGTTTCTGTTCCTGCAATTATGTCTGGTTTCTCGCATTCTAATAAAATTTCTAAGTCTGCTGTTTTGTTCCTAATGCTTTGAAAATTTATTACTAAGGTTTTAAGGTATTTTGGTATTACTTCTTTAGTCTAGTGAGGCTGCTGTATTAATTTTAGTAGATTTAGGTTTAACAGGAGTGGATCTGGCTAGTGGTTGGTGAGTTTGTTTTGTGATGGTGTTTAGGATGTTGTATGGGTTAGAAGTGTCCGCATCAAAGGAATCAAACAGTCCTGATGTAAACTGAGGTAACCCACACGGTACACAGTGCCATGATGCATCTTTGTTGCCTAAGGCATAATACACAGGTGTATTCATATGGAGACATGATGCATGGTACCATTCATCACAGGTGTCACATTGAATGGCTTTCTGTTTCATGGTGCATACTTTTTTGCAGATGTTGCATCTATCTTTAGATCTAGGCCTTGGATTTGACTCTACATCTCCTGCTATTAATATTAAAAGTGATAGGTATTTATTTCTACTGTGTCTAATTGAGAACTTCCATTTGTGATGGGTAATCTTCTTTAATGTTATGGATGTGTATGTTAGGTTATTTTTGAAGTGTGATGATTGATTATGACTGTTTTTTCCTTTTTAAGTTTAGTGTTGACTGAGGTAAATCTAGTTCTGTGTTCAGCTAGTGTGTATTTAGTAATTATTAGGATAAATAGCCAGAGCAATTTCATGATGACTGTTGTTGATTTTAGTTTTTAAAGGTCTAGTCTAATTCTACTTTAAGGTTAAAAATGCCTAAGATGGCCTAAGTTAAGTCTAAGTCTAAAGTGAAAGCTAATTTACAATGACAATCAAATGGTTTATTAAAAATATAGACCTAGACTAGATCTAATTCTAGATCTAGATCTAATTCCAGATCTAGATCTAATTCTAGATCAATATATTTATGTTTATACTAACTATATAGAATATTACTATTAGTTATTATTAGTAGTATTAGTAGATGATTAGTAGATCTAAGGCCTTAATTAAAGTCTAAGTCTAAGACTGACTAGATCTAAAATCTAAGGATATAATAATAAATATAGACTAAATAATATTAAATATAATTATAAGGATTATTGAGACAAAATAGTCCTAAACTAAGAGTTGTTAATTTGAATTAATTAGTGGAAATAATGCTGAATTAAGTTAAATCTATAATTTGAAGATATTAGTTTATTAGTTGAATAGCTTTTTATGGAATTTTGTTTGGTTTTAGTACGACAAAACGAAAATGTAACTCATCTATGATAACTGTAAACAGGGAGCAGCCATCTTGTCAAGAGCGCGTAACTGCTTTAAGCTATACCCTCCTAGAATATTTAAGATGGTTGCCGGTTGGCAAAATTGTTCTTTTGGCTTTTTAATTATGAGATATGCTTTTATCTTGTAATTTTGCTTCACTTTATGTGAAAACTCAAACAATTTCTCCTATTCATTGCTAGACATTGGTTTTATAAATTAAAAAAAAGAAAATGTGCTAGTCTACAAGACTAATTGTGCTTTACCAAAACTTCAGGAGAGTTTGCTATCCAAACATGTTTCCAAGGACGATTTGGTGAGGAAATTGGTTCATCTCAATTTGGCTCACAAATCATGGTTCACCAGCTTGGGAAAGATCATCAGGTATTTCCAATGAACAAATGGTTACAGCCAAAAAATACATAACATTAACCTGAAATAAAACATCAAAGGATATCTACATTAGTAGTCCAAATGGACTTCACTCATTTTGGGTCTCTTCTCAATAGTTAGTATCATTAATAACAAGTTGCATTTCCAGCCAAGAATACTATGACCTGGATATACATGCTCACAGGTCTCCACAGCAGCACTGAGCAATACAAATTGTACATCTCCAGCTGGAGAACCATAGTCCCCCCCCCCCCCTTTGTTGTTATTTCTCTCAGAAACAAACATTGCACACTTTGTATTGTCCTAGAAGTGATGTACCATTAAAAGGAACCCTGGCATTCATTTTTCACATTTCTTGATGACATCCAGTACATATAATTACATGACTATTGCTAGCATTACCCACCAATTGATTTGTTCCCAGGCAATATATTGCTGATTTTGTCCTCTTCCTTTTTTAAAAAAACTTATAATAATACTAGAAAGGCCTGCAAGTTAACTCCCCCCCCCCCTACATTTCTATTATGTTGAATTGAAACGACTGTAGATTTGAGTATTAATTATCTCCCCTTGCACCAAACCTAATAAATTGTCTTATTTACACTCTCTGACTATTCTTCTGCTTTTCAGTTTGTCATCAAACATCTTATGCAATAAACATTGGAACAAAGAAAGATTTTTTAAATATGGTCTTTTAAAAGTAGACCATGCCAGTCATTCTATTCCTTTAAATAACTTTGTACATACATGCATTCTTTAAACAAATGTTCATGCAACTATTTTGTGTTTCCAAAGGAAAAAGATTTGATTGTTTTATACAATTCTTACAAGAGCAAGTTACGGGCCAAGGAGTCTTATTAAAAGTTACACACCCTAAAAGAGTTTAAATAGTGCTTTAAAAAACACAAGTATCATTTTGTACTATTAAAGTATGTTGACTTAAACTTATTGGGATGAAACTGCAAATAAATATCATTTTTGGGAAATTTAACAGCTTCAGTTCAACCCTCAAAATTGTTCAGTTGTATTTACATGGTCAGTTATAACAGATTAAATTTTCCTTTTTTTTTTAATAAGAATTTTATATATAGAGATAATAATGTTTGATCAGCATGTTGAATTGGATTATTAAATTTTAATTTGAAAATTGTCATTATTTATTTTTTTCAATGTAGCCTAAACATTGGTGATAGTACAGATTAAAGTGTAAATAAATATTTATTATATACAATTGTTTATTTCTTTATCTGTATTGATAATTAGGCAGCTCAGGCCCATATTCAGTATGTTGAAATAACATTTGCTGGGCAAGCCTTTAGACTTGGGCGCTATCCTGTACACTTTCATCTAAATGGTGACATGAGCAATTCATTTGTCAGAGGCTGTGCTATTCACACAAGTTTTAACAGAGCTGTCAATGTACATGGCTCTCACAATGCTTTGGTAAGGTGTCATTTTCTGAACACATTTTTTGTTTTAACTGTGAGCTTCATTATCTTTTTTTTTTACTATTTAACATTTTAAAATAGCAAGATCCCTATGAGGGTTTGTATTTCCACAAGCTCTTTAATGGCCGCTATGGGTCATGCTCACATTTTATGTCATATATAAACACAAGTTTAAGTTGCAATCACAGCACTGACATAATAGACTGAAAATCAATGGAAAAAATCTTGATTTTATTTTAAAAACCAGAAATGGCTAGCCTTATACATATTGCATTCATTACACATTTTAAAAAAAAACAGTGTAAACTTTCCAAAGACCAAACGAAACAGTTGCAACTTTTCAAGCCTGATGAAGGTCATGGTGAAATAGGATTTTCAATAGTTCTTTCAGAGTTTATCTAAAGGTGACAGACAGATGGACTTTTAAAATACTATTGATCTTGTATTGGTTAATTCTGTTATAAATGACATTTAAGAGGGACATTTGTTTAAGTACAGCTGACATAGTCCACTTGTTCTATAGCCTCCTTCAGTTGTGAAGTGACTATGGATCATCTTATATGAGATGAATGCTTGGGCAATACAATTTGGAATCTACAGCATCTTACACTCTGCCAGGGTGTAGCACTATGTGCTGCAAGCTACCCAAGTATCACCGGCTCCTGATTTTTCCTCATGGTTTACTCTTGAAGCATTTACCATGTTGAGTTTAGCTGCAATAAACAGCAGAGGTTGTAATTCAGAGTTTTCCTTCTCCTAAGTGAGTATCCAACCAAGGCTAACGACCCCCCCTCTCCTGCCATGAGCTTACTGGTTTATTACCAGTTATTGGCCTTTACCCTTTCTTTTGTTAATGACAACAATCACCTTGTGAATTGTAATAACTTGGCTACAGACAAAACAATTATTATCATAAATGAATAGTAATGTTTTTCTTTTTTGTCAGATTGAATATAATATTTTATACAATGTCATGGGTGGTGCTTTCTTTCTGGAAGATGGAAATGAAGTGGGCAACATATTTCAGTATAATTTGGCAATATTTGTTAAATCATCAACATCTCTAAGAAATGATGACATCACACCTGCTGCATTCTGGGCCACAAATCCAAATAATACAATAAGGTAACAGCCTATTTTCTATGTCTACACTTTCCAATAATACAATAAAGTAAATGAATATATACAATATATATAGCCAAATATATGTAGATTTATAAATATAGCATAATACATGTAAATTATTATATATAGCAAAATACAATCACATTTGAGGATAACAATCTGAGCAATTTAAATGTATTTATTTATGTATTCTTGATTTGTAATGCAAATGTATTGGTGCCATTATACACAGTGAACTTTCATGAGCTGACTGTTAAAGTTTTACCAATGAACTAAGCTTTAACTAAACAGCTTTATCTTTAAATGATAAGACTTTACTAAGAGACTATACTTGAAAACATATGCAGTAACTTGGAAAGAAAACTTGTTATCCATGCTCAGGATAGTCTTAAAACAAGACCATCAAAAACCATGCATGACTCTCCAATATCTAGAGATTATGTTTTCAACAATGATGTCTCATTGATTTTAGAAGACGATAGATACTTCACAATAACTAGGAAATGAACAACTTTTGTCCATTGTTACGTGTGCATCATAGTGTGAATGGGAAATGATGTGAATGCGTGTTGAAAGAGGGGAAAGAGGGTTGGATATAAAAATGGAGTAATGTAAACAAGATTATTATTAACATATTATTATTTGTTGAACAAGCTAAAGTTCTCATAATCTACAATTGATGGCTCTGTCTGGTGTGTGCTTAAGAGACTCATCTGCTCATAACATCTATAAAGACAGATTACGGATTGGGCAAAGAAATTATCTTCATTTCCAAAGGAACATCTGAAACATACAATTCATTTCAAGTCATTACAATTTATATCAGCAAAGGAGTCTAAGATTTGACATAGACATTGACATCAAGCACTCTGTGTGTGCCATTCACAACAGAATCAAAACTGAGGGCTATGAAATAGTGTTCATGATTCCCCCCTAAGTATGGGCAGATGATGTTAAGGTCATCTGTTTCTTTGGCCAACGGTAAAGAAGAGCAGTGTGTCATGTGGCCAGCATAACAACCAATCACCTTTACTTTCCCCAACTAAAGTCAAGTACCTTGTTGGGTGGACTCAGAGGTGCAATAAAAATCCCAAAATTCTAAATCCCAATCTTCACCAGGTTCATAAGCCAAGGGCTTAACCCCTCAGCCATCAGAGAAAAAATTACCAGATTTTCAAACATTACACCTGGACTAAACTACAAACAACCAACCATCAAAACACATTTACTAAATAACACCTTAACAAAAGAATCAAATCCACTGGAGCTCAAAGTAGGCATGCTAGAAACAATTGAAAGCTACCGAAAAACAGCTATCCATATTTATACAGACGGATTGGCTTTCAAAGCCACCATCAATGCTGATCTTGGCGCCTTCCTGGTCTTCCCTAAAAATAAACACTTTGAGATAAGTGCACCCTGTGGCGATTACTGCTCAAACTTCCAAGCTGAAATTGAGGCAATTACCATAGCACTACAGACAGTGGAAAACAAATTATATGAAGGAGTGCATCCACCATCAGATATTGTCTTTACAGACTCCCAATCTACTCTGCAAGCACTTAACAGCATCACCTCAAACAGCCCAATAGAGTTGACAACACTCATTGTGATAATCCATCAGATGATATCAAAATTAAATATCAATATCACACTACAGTGGATCCCTGGACACATTGGCATCATGGGAAATGAAAAGGCAGATAAGCTATAAAAGGCAGGTTCATCTATGGAACAACTAGATAGACCTGTTAACTACCTCACCCTAAGGTCAATGTTAGTCAACAATCACAAAGAGGAGTGGCTCAACCAATGGGCATCAGGAAACACAGGCAGAGCCATGTACAAAGAAATGACTAGGCCTAACAAACTGGACAGTATTAACTTCCTCCCCCGCAAAGAATAATCTACAATTTTCCAACTAAGAACAGGACACACATCACTATTAAATTACCACCTGAACAAAATAAACTCCACACAACTCCCCCTTTGCATACACTGCGCCCACCCCTTTGAAACCGTAAACCATATCCTCTTTGAATGCCCCTCCCTAATCCACCTTAGGCAGACCCTACTTCTGCTACAGCCCAACATAACCAACACCCTGTACGGCAGTGTTGAACAAGTGAAGAAAACAGCACACTTTTTTTCCTTGGCACAGTCTGCAAAAGAGCTCACAGCTCAGCAGCAATAAAGCTGGCTAGAAGAATAGAACCCCTCAGCCACCACACACCCCCTCAAGTGGAAAGGTAAAGAAGAAATAGAGCTTTGTGTTATTCATCTCTGATGTAAAAATTTCATCCACCTTCCTTTAAGCTGTTTGCAACAAATGGTGTGGTCTCATCATCTCACTGAAGAGAAGAAAAATCTCTCTGCCAAAAAAAGCTAAATTTCAAGTAGCTTTGTGAGAAAATGAACGATTATGACCTGACAGCCATTGGGAAGAATGAAACTTTACAGACTAAGTGATCCCCAGGTTGGTGAAGACCTTGACCCAGAGCTCTTTGAGTTTGAGATTAGAATGCTAATGACCCAGAAGGAGTATTCCTGAAAACAATGAGAGTTGCAATTGCAATGAAATCTAAACAGAGTTTTTGTAATACAAGTTTTTCTTGGCAGTAACGAAAGGATTAATTTTATTTTGTTTTCTAACAATCACTAGACACAACGCTGTTGCTGGTTCCACACACTTTGGCTATTGGTATAGGATGCACCTCCATCCAGATGGCCCAGGGTTTGATGTCAATATATGCCCACAAGCAGCTCCACTGTTAGAATTCCGTAACAATTCAGCACATTCACTAGGCTGGTTTGGACTCTGGATTTTTGAAACCTTTGTTCCAAGAAAAGATGGCAGTTGTTTTTCAAAGGCACCTCATCAGGCAAGAATTTATTGGTTTCCTTTTTTTGTGTGTACATTCTAAGAAACATACTTGTAAAATTTGCCATTGGTGATGCAAATTGAACAGTTTGGTTGTGGATTTTCTGTGACATTGCATTGAATTTTTAGTGGTTCCTAAAGAACTTCTGATCATCAGTACATCCTAATTAACCTTTCTGTGTTTCAGGTTGCTACATTTTATTCCCTAACTGCTTGGAACTGCCAAAAAGGAGCTGAATCTGTTAACTTTGGTGCCCTCCAGTTCCACCAGTTTATTTTGGTGAGCAATGAGTTAAGTGGCTTTGAAGGAAAGGTCATTCGTCAGTCTCCTCCACAGTATGATAAGGAGGCTGGACCAGGACTCTTTGATTCTGTTATTGTGGATCATTACAATAACTTGTTGGCTGTAGGTAGTGGAGCTGGTGTGACACTTCCTCATCAGACAGGTTTCCTTGTTGAAGGTGTCAAATTTATCAACTTCGATAAGGTGAGCTTATAGGATTTGTATTTCTGAGTATAGGGTTGTTACCTGGTATCACAATACTAGCTGTAGGATATGCTTAGAACTAGATGGTATACATGTTATGTGCAGTAATATTCCCCCCAAAATATGAATTTTGTTTTACAAAACAGATTAAAAGAAGGTTATGAGGTTTAATAGAAATGACATGCTTTCAGAAAACTTGATTTCTATTTAACTATGTCTGTAGAACCTTTCTTCAAAGCCATCTGGGCATAATCTTAGAAACTTTTGTTATCATATGCTAGTTGCTATACAAACAGAAAGCTCATAGCAGTAAAATATTCTACTCCTGGACTCAGGTTGTCATTGAATAGCAACCAGAATATAGCTTTGTTCTGTCAGTCTCTCTGCACCAAGCATTTGCACAGCTGGTCACTATAAACTTAAGATAACAAAAAAAAAGTCCTCTTCAAACACCTTGGTTGTTTTGGATAATTTCTTTAAGCAGTTTATTAATTATGTTTTTTTTTTACTTTGGCTATGAATAATTTTGACTTGAATTAAATTTTAATTAGCCAAACAGAGCTGCCTTTAGGTGGGCATTAATGGTGGGTGTATGTCTGTCACAATGTGTTGGCCCTGCTGTGAGGACAAGAGGTCTGGAATTTACTGATTCTCCCAATAAGGTAAAACTAAAAAAGAACTTGTATTTCAAAGGATAAATAACTCTGAAGTCTTAATTTTAGTAAATACTTTTTTTTTGTTAACATCTTCATATCCTAGAGAATTTAAAACGGTTAGATTGATTACTCATTACAATCTGAATATTTAAGCACTCAACTAATGAGGTAAATGTTTTGTTTGGAACTTTGTAGAGGTTGGGACCTGTAAGGAGGCACTGTGTGTATTAGGCGTAAAGTATTTGGCTTCCAAACTGAGGTTCCTGGGTTTAAATCCTGGTGAAGACTGGGGTTTTTAATTTCAGCATCTCTAAGGCACCTCTGAGTCCACCCAGCTCTAATGGATACCTGTCATTAGTTGGGGAAAAGTAAAGGTGGAAGGTCATGTTGCTGGAGAATGACACCTTCGTTAACCGTGGGCCACAGAAACAGATGACCTTTACATTATCTGTCCCATAGATCTCAAGATCTGAT